>SNQJ01S0202968.1:0-16712 GCA_010110895.2 Picea sitchensis | reverse complement strand
CTTGCTATCTTATTCATCCACCTTCGCTTGTTGCATGAAAACACTCTTGCTAGACTCTTCACAAGTAAATTCTCAAGAAAAATACTAAGATGAACCAATAACACTAATAAAAATAAGCCAAGTGATTTCTCTTATTCTCCAACTCTAAATGAAAAATGAAGGAAGCCCCGTTACAGATAAAGAGCTCAATACAATGAGTCATCACATTATGATAGAAAAACCACAGCTTAGCGCAAACCTTACGGGAAAATACCATGTTCCCAAGTGAAACCATGGGAAAATACAATAAGCGCTTACAAACATATGCTCAAATGTAGGGGCCCCTTCCTCAAAATACAACTACCATGAGCATCAATCATAACCAAAGGAACAAGAGGGGTCCTTAAAAACAACTCCTCATAACCAACCCATGAAGTGAAATCCAGTAAACGATAAAGTGAAGAATGGTCAACCAAAGGAAGTGCTACCAGAAGTGTTCCCAAGGTCGAGCCCCATTGTAAACCAAGTTCAGAAAGGAATTGTCATTATGTTTTATAGTCAAGTGAGCCAAGTTCTTATAAGTCGAGACTTATGTGTTTGTTAGCCGGTGGAGCCTAAGTGTTAGAAGGCCGTGAGCCCGCTATTGTAATTTGTATGTATGCAAATATAAACACCGCCAAAAAGCGTAATTTCAAACCAATGGCGAATGAGTGGTTGGGACCGGCATCCATGAGTGGGAAAAGAATTAGGGGTCGCTGTGGGAAAGGGGCTAAGTGTTGAGCCCTGGGGTCTTAAGCCTCGGTATAATATTTTAATATTATACCAAAAAGAACATGTGCATTTTATGTTTCATTTCATCCCAAGTTTTGGAAAGCAGGCATGCAAAGGGGATGATACGATTGAATGCATACGCGCTCCAAAGCGACAAGTGTCATCTTTGGTGCATGCAAATAAAACAACCGAGAGGGAGACGTGAGAGGGATCTCCTCCATTCTACCTGACGGTATGAAGGTAAACGATCGGACCTCTACAAAAGAAAGAATATACCCTGGTTCATCCCTGAAAGCCGAAAAGCCCGGGTTGACTTCTGAGATAGCCTGCACTACCCCCGTCAATAGTTTGAACTCCGTTAACCCCCGCGGATTGTTTGTCACATGTCCCTGATAACCAGAGCGTGAGTCTATTCTACGCTGGCGGATTGGGAAATAGAAGTGACTAGCCATCGTTGAACCTGTTGGGAAACCTATGTCTGTGTTCCCATGAGTTGTCGTGACCACGCAGTGCTGGCCGGATCAAGGCAATAGTCTTGCTGGCTAGGTGGAGTAAATGCTCTCCGTGTGAGAGAGAGGTGAATGGGAGGCTGGAAGAACAGTTGTTGGCCTGCGGAGTCATCTCTCCTGTGGAGGAGTGCCTCAAGGAAGGAGGACTCGAAGGAACCCCTGTGAGACATGAGCTCCCCAGACTTCCAAATCACCTATTCCCGTAATCCAAGGCAAGGGAGATTAGCAACCAAAGGACTATCCAGGTGGACAGAGAAGGTGTATACCCCTCGGGTGGAACAGCATGTGGGGAATGAGGGTATGTGGGCGCGAGAGCCGGGAATTTCTTGAAGAGAATCCCTTCTTGTGGCTTTCTCATTGTGTGTTGTTTTCCAGAATCTCAAAATTTTAGCCTAGATTTCCTTGCCTTGTGCGGAGCGAATCCCAGCTCAGTAAGTGAATCCATTGCCGAGTTGATGGGCAAAGGCGTCTAAGTTACCGAGGTTTGTGGAAGGTCAGACTCTATTGGTGGAATCTACCACTGCTAAAAGATAAGTATCCGATTATGTTTTAATCATGTTTTGCATGACTCTACCGCTTATGACATATCATGTTTTCTGTTTTGTATATGAATTAGTATGAAATGCTATGGATCATAATTATGGCAAGAACTCATATGAATACTGCTGTGGTAGAATGTAAGTTTTATTTGTTTTAAATGCATGAGATTTATAATACCCGTATGAGTTATGTGCAAGTGGTGTTATAAGTTTTCTTTAAGAGCGATTAAACCTTAGCAGCAGAACGTAAAAGGTGTGCTTATAGTTGGTATCAAAGTGATTAAACAAAGTAGCAGAAAAATGCGCCGCCAGCTTTCTTTGGTATCGTGAGCGATTAAACAAAGTAGCGTAAAAGGTGTGCTAAGGCCATTAGGAGCTAAGGTTTCGGCTAATTAAGCCTAGATGGGCTGCTGGAGTGGTCTTGACCGAGAAATGCGAGGGGAAATATCCGGGAAGGCCAATTCTCAACCCCTCGGGTTTAATGCTCGTCAAGGAGTTACTTGATGTGTTCTTAAGCGCAGGAGGTATAGCGGCGTTATGAAAACGCAACCATTGTGGTATGAGTCCACGGGGAGAGGACTCTACATCGGTAAGCCTAGGATCTATTCGAGAGGAAGGTGAACCCTGTGAGCCGCCATATCTTGAGTACCACCCGGCCACCGCCGATCGGGTAGAGAGTTTCAATGGAGTTTTAAAGCTTCGCGGAATGAGGGTGAAAGTCCCGAAAGGAGTTGGCTAATCGAGATATCGGTGTTCGGGATACCAGAAGTCTTGAAGACAAGAGATCAGGAATTTCCATATGAAAATTTCCCTGAACTGATCTGAGCCCTCTATCAGTTGGGACACGTGGGCAAAATCGGAAGCCCATCGGCATTTCAACCATCAGGACTCACATAAGTGAGCATTTTTTACCTTGCACCAGGCGAAGTCTCGAGATTTGATTCGAGCCATCCAATAGTTGGTACACGCAGGAGATCGAAATGCATCACCTGTGATACTCCGCTAACACGGGTTTTGAGTTGACATAGAACTTTGTCAGCGGGGAATCGCAAGTTTCGAAATCCCAAGATTAGATCCGGTGTCAACCACGCTTGGGACACATGTGGGCGATTACTCCATCGCATATCGGGTTCCGACGCTTTCACAATCCTCAAGACAAGGCACCCAGCATTTGAAATCGAAAATCGCTGTAAATAGTGAGAAGGTGAGGACCGTCCATTTTTGGGGACGCGTGGCCAAGATCGGGGCAGTCGGGAAAGTTTCGGAAGGGAGAGTCATCCATCGAGAAATCGAGAATCGGGATATTGGAGATCCCGGGGCAAGGGGTCTGTGCATTGCAGAATCGCGAACCCCGTAGCCCTGATGGGAGGTATGACCATGGTCATATAAGGGGAGGTCGTGGTGAACGACGAAGCCCAGCCCATAGGGATCAGAGTTAGAGCGTGATCAGGCGCTGGAAGCCCAAAACACCGAAAGAATCTGCACCGTAGATCCGACCGCTGGATTTTCTAGGAATGGATCGCGGACACATGGAGATAAAAAATTACGCTAGTGGTCGAGGAGACAGCAGAGCAGGGGACCCGATGACGCCGCCAAGCCACGACCCTCCCGAATCACTCACATGCCACGGTGGTGAAGGAAGACAGTTGTGCTGCGGGCCCGAAGAATAAAGTAATTCATGATTTAGGGGAATCGCAAGATAAGGGCATGGGAGATCGACATTGAAACTCGTGAAGTAGCGAAGCGAGAACAGGAGGAGAAAAGTCAACATCGCCTCTAAGGGTTCATGAAAGGGAGGCACCGTGTTGGATGCCACAACTCACAAAGGTATGAATAGCTAAGGGTGCTAGCACTTAGCCCTAGACCACGGCCGCGCGCATGCGCTAGTGTGGAGGGAGCCATACCCGTGTCGTATCTTGGGTATCGGTGGTTAGAGTGAAAATGAGTCGAGGGTCTTCACCTGCTGTCCTGCTGCGTGAATCTGGTTACGGATATCTAACTGTGGGATCTTCATGGACCAAAACTCGAAGTCCCAAAATCAATGGCGCTCTAAAATGAAAGTTTTGAAAAACACGAAAATTGCATAACCAAACGAGAGCTCAGAGAACCTAATTGAATCAAAATGTCTTTCGTCGGTTCCAGGCCAGCTTGGCAATGTTACGATTGTCTCAAGGAGCAATGGCTCAACAAACTTCAATTTAATTGGTAATAAAGGTATGTGCGCAAGAGTTCAACGAGCTCTCGGATTCCAACAACCAACAGTATGGAATGGGAAAAGGTGGTGATTGCCTCTGAAACAGGAGATGATCGGGAAGGAAAGGATGTCAATATGGGAGTGAAGGATCAAATTCCAATGGGCACGGAAAGAGATGATATGAAGAACATATGATGCAACTCATCGAAGATTGCAGAAAGATGCCCAAAGTCACTTAGCTTCTAGCCAAAGCCCAAGTGAAAATCCGGGATCAACAGGTGAATTCACTCAAAAACGTTAAAGAGCCCGGAGAATAGAAGAAATTGGAAAAGGGAGTGACACAAACAAACCAAGAAGTGTCAACCCTGAGGGTACAGACCAGGATGGTAACATACTACCGCTTCCCCCGGCACCTCGCAAGGAGACACACAAGATTCAAGCCCTCATTCTCTACCGTGAAAACACCAAAATCTAGAAAGGATGGAATCTGAAAGGGGAGATGAACAGATTAAGCCTCCAACATCTGGATGGAGGAAACGCTAAGAAGGGAAGAAGATGCCGAAGGTTGTTTGGCATGAAGAAATACTAACCATTTAATTATTCTCACCATGCAGAAGGACGAATTGTAATGTATCATCGAAAAGGAAAAGCATCCATGTGGTGGGATCACGAGGTGTGCAACACATCCCAGAGATAAAGAGGTCACTTTGAAGGAATTTAAGAGGCATTTCCAGAAGAAATACTTGACTAAAAGATACCATGGACAGAAGATGAAGGAGTTCTTCAACCTCGTCAGCGCGCATACTGAATGAAAGTATGAACGAAGTTTCCTGGAACTACTAAAGTATGTTCCATCTAATGTAAAAGACTATATCGCCAATATTCAGAGGTATCTGAGAGGACTACCACCTTCCATTGGTGACAAGATTCAAGATGACGATCCTAAGACCCAAGTGGAAGAACCATAAGAAGGGAGAAATGTCTATACAAACAACAAAGAGAAAAGCCTACCTTCTAAGGTTTGAACATCTGCATAAGCTTCAAGAAGGAAATCAGAGGCGTATGGAAACAAGCCTCCTTTTCGCAAAAATAGTCCCTAAGTACGCCGTTTATCTCGAGACCCCGTGAAAGTTTGTGGAGGAGATGAGCTAAGGCTTCCACCCATGGAGGCGTTGGGGTTGTAAAGGAATCATAGGTACATAGACTACCCCCAATAAAGACAAAGCAATTATCCCGTCTATACCTATTCAAAGTCAAACAATGGAGGATATGGGCGTGAGGATGCCGAGGGATCTATGCAGCCCTGGACGATAAGCAAGCAAAATTTCAATCGCCCATGATTGAAGGCGGAAGATAATCATCAACAACCAACCACTTGTTATTTTAATTGATTCAGGGCTACGCCATATTTATGTAGATCCTAGATGGTGGAAAGTTTGCATTTTCCATGAAGCAAGCTTGGAAATATTGGTTGGTGCAGTTAGACACAGGGACCAAGACGAAGGTCAATGAATTGGTTAAGTCTTGTCTGGATTGATGAAAGGAATGAGCACTAAGGCTGAATTCGAACATTCTACCCTTTAGGCTCCATAATGATTGCTTTAATTGGGACGGACCTGCTGGCCCACCACCATGAGTTCCCTTCCGGATTGTCTTAACAAGAGGTTCACATGCTTGAAACTAAGAGGGAAACGCGAATAGTCCAAGGAATTCCCGTGAGCCGTATTTCCTTCTGAGGGAAATCTCTCAACCATGCAAACAAGAAATGTTACCTAAAGGTCAGCCAATTATTTGCTCGGTGGAAGAAGCATCCCGAGATGTAGCATCGAATCTAGAAGACCACCGTTGCCCGAAGAATTAAGGATATATTTCCGAGGTGTCCGGATCACCAAGAGACATTGATTTTTCTATAAATTTGATGCCCTGAGTAGCTCCACTCGCAGGCCCATATAGAATGAGACGCCCAGATGAAAGAGTTGCAATTGCAGCTTGAAGTGAGCCATCAAGAAAGGTTACATTCACCTGCCAGGTCACCCAGGAGCCCCGGTCCCATTCGGTGGAAGAAGAAATATGGACGCTTGAGAGGTCAGGTATTGATTTTCATAGTTGAATAAGGTCACTATCAAGAACAAGCATCCTCTGCCAAAGACTGATGATCTCTTTGATCAGTTGAAGGATGAAAGGATATTTTCGAAGATAGATCACAGGTCAGTGTACCATCATGTAAGGATTAAATAATAATATATTAGCAAGACCACCTTTAGAACAAGGTACCATCACTATGAATCTACAAAGTGGTGCCGCTTTTGACTGGATAAATGCACCTCATTAGCTTTTCTTATGTGCTTAATGAATGGAGTGTTCATAAATTATTTGGATAAATTTGTCATAGTCTTCCTCGACGATATCTTGGTGTATTCCAAGATGAGGAAGAACATGAGCAACACCGAGAATGGTGCTGCAGGTGTTGAAAGAACATCACCGGTATCGCGAAAACCGAGTGTGCGCTCTTTTACCAAAGGCAGATCCATTACTTGGGACACATTATAGAAGCGAAGGACCACCGTGACTCCGAAAGGTACAAGCCATCCGGAGAAATCGGCCAGCAACCAAGGAATGTGGCGTAGTTAGATATCTATGGGTCTGGCTGAAGAGTAGGAGGTTCATAGCCGGATTCCCAAAGATAGAATTTATCTTTACTACTCTGCAGCAGCGCAGAAGAAGTTCTAGTGGACTCCAAGAATGCGGTAGCAGCTTCCAGCCATCAGCTTAAATCGCTATCAGTCTGAATCCTAAATACTGCGATCCAAACAAGGATTACTGAAGCTCAAAATAGCTGCATGTAGCGCAGGGCCAGAAAGCCAAGAGGGATTTGTGCCTGAGCAGGGAATCTCGAAAATCGAAGCAAAATATGAGAAGAATTATGCCACTTACAGCTGGTAGTAATTATCCACTTTGAGGAATGGAGTACAGCCACTCCCCATGGGCAAAGCAGATTCGAAGTTATGGAAATGCACTATAATGTCCGGGTGATGTATTTGATCACCGAATTTTAAATGCAAATTACGTTTTCCAAGCTCTGGCGACATGAATTTATTGGTCGTAAATCATATCAAAGGGGAAAAGAAAATAAGGTGGCTGACACACTCAAATGCGTTAAGACAAATTACATGCTACAAATCCATTAGCATGTACAAAACTGACAAATATTTAATTTTAAGTCGCTAAATGTCGATTTGCAAAGATACAGAGGTCTAGTAGCAAAGCTTATAGCACGTGAGAGACCATAAACCAAGGAAAGTTACACCTTTGGAACTCCATGGCTTACTTCAGTATAAAAACAGAGTATATGTAACCAATGACTGAGAATTGAAGTGATACCCCCAAGCATACCATTTTGACTTATGCTGACATCGTAAGATTTCAGGGCAAGATGCCATTATTTTTGGCCGGTTTGAAGAAAGAAATCAACACATCTGACGATGTATGGAGTGCCAAAAGGTTAAGGTCGAGCATAGGCACCCACCAGGGTTGTTACAACATTTACCCATTCCCCCTGAAAGTGGAAATGGGATGTGGTAACAATGGATTTTATCACCCACTACCTAGGAAAAGAAAGCAACATGATTCAATCATGGTGGTGGTGTAATGCTTACTAAAGCTGCCCATTTTATTCCACTAAACCACCCACAGAGCAATAGAGGTTGCTTGGCTTCATATCTCTTTAAAAGGCGCCGTACTTGCATGGAATTCTAAGACAATTGTGGAAACCGATAGAGAGACCAAATTCACTTCAAATTGAAAGGATCGTCTTCAAAGGATCTCGTAACTAATCAACTTTAGTACAAATATATCATCCTCCAGTCCATGGAAAGAGAGAGAGAGAGTAAACAAAGTAATAGAAGACATGTCGAGAATGCTTATTACAAAACCATCAAGGTGGAAGACTACCTGCATTTGGTAGAATTTGCCTACAATAATGGGTGTTCGCATCATTGAAGATGAGCCCATCCGAAGCACCTTATGGAAGAAAGTTCAATTCTCCAGTAATTTGGGATAATCCAACAGACAAAACAATTGTTGGGCCAGAATTGCTCAAAGAGATGGAAGATCAAATGATAAGAATTGAACATAATCTAAAAACTGCCCAAGACGTTAAAAGTTACGCTGATAGTAACCAAACCCATAGAGAATTCAAAGTGGGTGACCATGTTTTCCCTCGAAAAGTGAAAACCAACAGAATTTCCGAGGTTGGGAAGCTGTGCCAAATTGGCAGCAATATTCTACGGGCCATCGAAACCCCGAAAGGATTGGGCCGGTTGTATTACGCTTGCGCGACTGCATCTATGATTGTACATAATGTTTTATGCTCAATCACAGAAATAAAATTCGATGCTAACTGCGTTATCGCATTGAATGTGATTCGTGGAACTGCATAGGTCCTCGCAAGTGCATCCTCAGGCGTGATATTGGATGTGAAGCAAAACAACCGGAATCGAAGATATAGAGCTTCAAAGGTCCAAGTTGGACTGCACGGTCCCCAGGACGGACATGGAGCATGCGATGTTGCGCGAGCTGAGTACCCACATATTTTTTGAAGATTTTGAAAGTCTTGTAGAGACAATGTAAGTTGCAATTGAGGACGCGGCAAAATAAGGGGAGGGGGATTTTAGTGTCCCAAAGGCCGAGCCCCCTTGTAAACCTAGTTCTGAAAGGAATTGTCATTGTGTTTTATACCGGTGAGCCGTCATTATAAGCTGTAGACTTATGTGTTTTGTTAGGCCAGAGCCTAAGTGTTGAAGGCCGAGTCACGTTGTACTTGTATGTATGCATAACATTTAATAAAATATAAACACCGCCAAAAGTGCACTCAACCATGATGAATGAGTGAAGGCGGATCGCGCATCCAGGGCTGAGTGGGCAAGGAATTAGGGGCCAAGGTGGGAAAGAGGCTAAGGCTGAGCTTGGGGTTAAGCCTTAGGGGCTTAAGCCCGAATAATATTTTAATATTATTCCAAAATAACATGTGCATTTTATGTTTCATTTCATCCTAAGTTTTGAAAAGGGTAAGCGTGCAAAGGGATGACATGCCGATGGAACGCATGCAGCTCCATATGAAGTGTCACTCGGTGCATGCAACAAAACAGCCAGAGGAGCCGCGGAGAGGATCTCCTCTCCATCTCACCGACGGCTCAGCTGCAAAAACGCATCTACCTCCGCAAAAGAATACCCCGGTGCATCCTTCCTTGAAAGTTTAAAAAGCCCGGGTTGACTTTCTAAGATAGCCGGTGTTCGTTCCGTTCCCATTAGTTCGAACTTGTGTTAACCCTACATGGATTGTTTGTCACGCATCACCCCAGGCCAACCAGAAGCCGCGGAGTCTATCTTATACGGCATTGGGAAATAGAAGTGACCAACCATTGCTGGGACCCGCTGGGAATCCTGGCTGCCCATTTTCCCCGCGAGTTGTTGTGACTAATGCCAGTTACTGGACCGGTGGGGTCTTTGTGGCTAGTGAGTGCAACGCTCTCTCCAAGTGAGAGAGGTGGATTGAGGTTGGAATAACAAAGTTGTTGGCCTCAGGAGCCATTCTCTCTAGGTGAGATAGTGCGTGGAGGAAGGAGAGGACTCCCGGAAGGGTTCCCCGTGAGTCGCCACAGAGCTCGGCGACTCCGGGTCCACCGCTCCTGTAAACCAAGGCAAGGGATATTAGCAGCAGAAGGACTGTCTATGTGACAGAGAAGGTGGTATACCCCAGGGGTGGAAACAGCATGGGGAATGAGGGTTTGCGGGCGCGAGCTGGAGGTTCCTTTGAGAGAATCCCTTCTTGTGGTTGTGTGTTGTTTTCCCCCGTGAATCCCACTCAGCCTAGATTTCCTTGCCTTGGGTGGAGCTTAGTCCCAAACCGAGGGTGACCCATTGTCAGAGCCGATGAGCATGCCCATATCGGAGGTTCGCGGGAAGGCCCTCAGACTTGGTTGGTGGATTCTACCACTGCTAAAAGATAAGTATCTGATTATGTTTCAATCAAGGTTTTGTATGACTCTACCGCTTAAGATATCATGATTTCCATCAGGTATATGAATTAGGTATGAAATGCTAAGTGGATTGTTAATTGCGGCAAGAACTCATATGAATACTCTGGTGGTAGAATGTGTTTATTTGTTTAAATGCATGAGATTTATAATACTTGTATGATTTATGTGCAAGGTGGTGTTATAAGTTTTCTTTAAGAGTGATTAAACCTTGAAGCGTAAAAATGTGTGCTACAGCTTGGTATCAAAGTCATTAAACAAAGTAAAGCGTAAAAAATGTGTGCTACATTTGGTATCATCAAAGGACAAAACAGTAGCGTAAAAGGTGTGCTACAACGCTTCATCTAGAAAATGGCACGTATGAGCAAAGAAACAGGGTGCCTCATCACATGTGGTAGTCTATTACCGCCTTTATATACACCTATAGGAGACGGAAGAAATCTTTTAATCCATTTGGTGTGTCCTTGGGGCAAGTCTTGAGTCAAGGTGCTTTCACCTGATTCTCAACTCCTCCGCCTAGGCCAACTCCTAGCGGCTAAGCGGGGTTGTCCCTAACAAAATACTAAGGCTTGATTCGCTAAGTACATAAATATAAATCTAGAGTTTATTACTTTTCAACAATCAACCATAAATTGAAATACACATAAACCAATTATCTAATCCACTATAAAACATCGAAGTATATACCAATGAAAAGGATACTCGTGCACGCTTGTTAGATGCAAGTAAGACATAAGCTGCTTCCAAATAGGATATCAATGTAAAATGAAGCCCTTGGTTTACGAAAGTGTAAAATTTAATGCACTAATGAGGGAATCGTGGTCAATGTAGTTCATATGTTTTATTAGGATAAATTGATGTTGAATTAATGAGATGGTTTAGGCCTCCTTATGTATCATTCACCAATCTAAAACTTACCTACCGGGTGTGCCGCATCCAACAAGGCGAAGTTGCTAGGTGATTTGACACACCCACAATGTGGTAGAGGTCTTAGGACAAAATGAATTCACCCTTAGAGATCATTGTCCCACTAATCTATCAACCATTGACCAACCCGCAAGGTAAAAGTGGTAAAACTTACTCCCAGCAAATTGAGACTAGCTTGCAACTAGGAGGGTCAGGAACAGAACTGAGAGCCGAGGGGAATTTATTTATTTTAAACAAGAAATAAATAACTGAAATTGAAATGTTATGCTAATTACTATTCTACACTGACCAGGCCTCTTTCAAAGAGCCGAGGGGATGGTTTGGTCGGTTAACTTTGAAATTATTACAAAATTGAAAAAGCAAACTAGGACTAACAATTGGAATTCTCATTTGTCAATTCAAAACTAATCATGTGTTTTGTAGTGCTCTGCGGATAGATTGAAAGATCTACTTTTAGCTTATCTTTAGTTGTGAAAATTGAATCTAAGTTAAAATGCAAAATTTGAGACAATCAACAAAAACACCATTCTTGGGGGATGAAAAGTGAGAGCTTATAGCCCCACCGCTTTATTAAAGAACTCACATACAATTTTTGGGAGTGGACTTGAGCATTCATTTACAAGTCTTACAATGTTTACAAAATACTTAATGAAGAAAAGGGGTGCCCCCCGAGGGTCCCAGATGCTCCAAATCCGTCCAAAATGGACATAACTTCCTCTTATCTGTTCATCATCCTTCACAAAACATCAAACAAACAATGAAAAAAGATTCCCAAAAACACTTTGGAAGCGTCTTGCCGCTTAGTAACATTTCTGTCCGGGCAATGCAGCATTCAAGTCCGCAAGCTTCAGGAGGCTGCTTTGAGGCAAGACGAGAATCTATCTTCTAGGCACGAGTCAAGTAAGTGGGCTTAAAGTGTTGGTTGTTAGCAGCTGAGATTCACCAACAAAGAAAATCGACGGACATCGAGTTTTTGGGGCTGTCAAGTTGCACGGGATTTAGCAAGAGGGGGCTCCAATGGATCAAAGAAGACTTGGGTTGTCCAATCAAAATTGGGACATGTGGCAACCAGTCGACATATCGGGGATTGGTGTTTCAGGAAACATGGAGCCTCCCATTCTTTACATACCTGAAATCGCCGATCGGTGAAAACAATCAAAGCAGCTTTGGAGCCGAGCCCCCGGTCTTAGCACTAGGTCACTTCAAGCGAGCTTGTAAATGGGGGCAACCCCTTTATAATAACGAATACCATCTGGGTCGTTCATCTGAAGGACGTGTGGCGCACATCCGTGTCACGTCGGCTTTCTGGAGTTCGAGGGGTAAGTGCTCCTTGTCATTTCACTTCTCAAAACCTCAAATCCCAAAACGACAAAAGCAATCTTAATTAGGGCCCTCCATGGTTGTGGCGCCGGTCACAGAGTGGAGCAAAATTAAAGGAGGGGTGTTAATGTTTATCATTTGACAAGACGGGCCCCAAAGTGTCGAGAGTGATCTTAACCGTTCATCCCGGAAGAACGCTGCATGCATGATTAGGTTCTTCGTCTTTTCTCCCATCGCAATTTCAAATCTTAAGGAACAACTCTCTCACATCCCCAAAGCGCGAAGCATCGAAGACGCCCCTCGCACTGCAAAGCCTAAAGATACGTAACTTCAATCGTAAATCCGTCGTGATCAGCGGGGGGATGCATGGTGACCACTAGGCCTTCCTGGCATTGTCCATTATGCATTCCAAGAGATATGACTTGCTCCTTCCTATCCATACCAACCTAAACAATCGAAAAGCACCTTGAAGGTATGTAGGGTCACAGCCCGTGTTCACTCGAGAAAGTAGAAAGGGTCGTACAAAAGGGAAGCCAAAAGCGACGAATTGAGTTTCAGAGGGGGCACTGCCTCTGCATACCATTCAACATGATCTAAATCCCGGTACCTGCTGTGAATAAATGAAGAAGAGAGAGGGTGGCTCAAACCTCACCTCACTCATTAATTACAAAAAGATGTTCCGACCAAATTCTACCTGAAGGTCCTCAGATCGGGTTCTTTTCATGGAAGCCAAGCCGAGTCCTCGAATCGCCATGAGGTCTCCAGACACTTATCTTGACATTTAATGGCTCAGCTATCCTCCTTACAGGAGCAATGCGTAGTTAAGGTGGCTTCTGACAAAGAATAGCCGTCTGTATTTGGCTGAGGGGACACCAAGTCTTAGGTGCACGATCAGCCAGAGTCTACATGCACAGACTGCCATTAATAACAGTTTTTAATGCAGTGTCTTTTCTTTGCTGCTATGGTTGTTTTTGAGTATATGAAGGCATTTAGCCATTTTTTGTATCTATCAATGATAGAGCTAAGCTCCCAATTGTAAAAAATTTAACGAAGCACTGGTTGCTCTGGTTAATGTATGAGGCATTTGAGATTTCTTACTTTTATGGATGTCACCTTCTTTCCATCTCTTTGTTTATTGTGTTAGAAATGACTCGAAATTGGAGGATCCAAATTGAGTTGTAGCCTATAGGATGATGTAGTTGATCACTGTAATGCCAGATTGTTTCTAATCAGTTTTGTGATTTTCCCAGCGTTGAGTGGCTTGGAATTGGAGGATCCAAATGAGTCACCCCTCAGCTACTTGAAGCTCTAGACCAAGAGGGGACCTGGCTCTCGAAGAATTTCCCAAGCTCCGGCCTGTCTGAGGCGTGATTGCTCACCCTCCTTCTCACAAGTCTTCCATCTACCACCCTTTAATCCAGCATTTACTCCATGGTTGGATAAAGACCTCTTTGCTTCCTACATACCAGCCTGGGCCTCGAAAGTTAAAAGTCATCATATTTTCTTGAGTTCCTTAATTGTCCGATCAAATTCCATTTAAAAAATTGTTAAACTCATAAAGGCTGGCTCAAGCCCTGATAGCAATCCGTGAGTGACTTCCATCACCAATGTGTTATTAGTAGGAAAGCCCCAAAATTGACTACATAAACTAGCATAAAATGAGCAAAATGAATCCAGAAGAGCAAGAAGAGCAAGCTTAAAGAGAGCTTGTCTCCTTAGGGTATTTTTCCATATTTTAAAACAAAAATATAAAGCACCCACTCTAAATATGGAATTGAAAGCTTTAGGTAAAGAACTATCCTTTAACTTCTAAAACTTTTGAAAGAAAAGCATGCTAAAGGAGACTCTTTCCTATGCTAGATCTTAAGTATTTAGATGAAACTTGAAAATACAAAACTTAGATCTAGTTTATCTTTATGCATGTACACTTAGATATTCAAAAATTTGAAATAAAAAAAAAAAAAAAAAAAAAAAAAAAAAAAAAAAAAAAAAAAAAAAAAAATTTAGATTTTTCTTTGAGAAAGAGGAAGGGAGAAAAATTTGTAGCCTTGGAACCCTTGGGCAATTGAGTCTTTAGATGAGCTATGAGCGCAAGGAGGGACCGAGTCTTTAGACCCTTGAAGTTGTGAAGAGACAAACAAGTTTCATCACCACTCCAAGCTACGAGAACCTATAAGCTTTAAAATATTGCAAATAAACTTGTTAACAAAAATGGTGTCACCTACATAAGAAACTTGAAGAGTATGTTAGTTAAATCCAAAACATGCATATACATCAAAATCTCTCAATGTAAATGAAAACACAGGACTAAGCAAATAAGCTAGATAAATCCTATCCCACAAGATGATAACATCCTTCAAAGGCCAAGATAACAAATCCAAAGAAGAAATTAGGCAAATATTACCTCATGAAGTAAGCACAAATTGACATCAAAGCATCCACACACATGTATAACACATCTTCTTGACCTCCAAAGTCTCTTTTATTCCAAGTGAAAAGTATTACAATAGTATACAACTACAAGCAACAATCCCCAAACTCCAACCACTCTTGCAAGAGGAGAGAATGTTTCAATATATAAGAGAGCATATGAGTTTATCATGAAGGAGGGCGCATCACTTGGTGAGGAGGTGCGAACCACTTGGAGGGGGAAAGGGCAGCCAAGTGTAGAGAGATGGCAGCCACTTGTCCCATAAACTCCCATGAGCTTCCACTTAAATAGGTGAGGTGGAGTGAAGGCTGCCACCTATCAAACAATGGGTGAGTTCCCATGTGGGTGCGCCACCTCTCAAGGAGGGCTTACCTCCTTCTTGCACATACTCAATAACAACTCATACACATGCCCACTCTATTGCTTTGACCAATTACAATCACCCACTAGCTGCCACATAGCCTTTAGAGGCTTTATTTGTCTCCAACATGTCCCAACATGTTTCCTTTATTTTGCATATGCATTTTCTTCTTGGATTTTATTTTGAGCTTTTGGCTTTTGGAGAAAAAATGATTTTTAAGTGATTAAAATCACTATTTTGTTCAACTAAGGGTACTTAGATAATATGGGTGCTCTAGGTCCACAAAAATGAGCACCCCATGGCATATTATGCCCTAGTACCACTCTTTAATCATTATCTTTATTTTAATTAAAAAAAAAAAAAAAAAAAAAAAAAATAATTAATTGAAAACAAAAAAAACCCGAGGGGGACTTAGCACATTTTCATAAGACTCTAGGAGTATGTTTACATGGTAATATACATTAGACACTAGGATTAGATCCATGCTCGCTTCAACCATGGCCATATACTCTAGCTCTGGAGTGATTGAGTGAAAAAACCCATAAATTATAAATCGCTTGAAACGACAAAAAATATAATTAGTAAGTGAAAAACACTCCAAAGTATAACTCACATTTAGACTTAAGGTGGATAAGATCTTTACAAGTCCATCATGCAACATCTCTTATTACAATTTTTATGGAATTGTAAAGAAGAAGTGCAAGTGTGTTCTACGAATCGATCAACTGGAATCTCTTTGAATTTTAAACAACAATGTTCAAACTTACATGCTTTTTGTTGGAAGTCCATCCTAGTGCAACTTTGATGGATAATAACATTGGCTCCATATGGGATGTGTGCTTGATCTTTTAGTCTTTAAAAGAAAGCGTATGCGAATCCAAAATCACATATCCTATCACCAAATTTTGTCAAAATAGCATGTCCTACTCGCTATAAAATCCAATACTAAACATGAGTGCAGAAATAATATACATGTATGTATACAATTTTGAAAGAAATAAACTATGTACAACATTTACATGTTTAAACTATATACAGAAATAAACTGCGGTACTGGAAATAAATGAATTTAAAGTAGAGAGGATAGGGTTTTAGAGAATATGATACAACAGATGTCCCACGGACATCAGATGACTTCATTGAATAAGAGCTAAAGTTGACCATTTACTCGTAGTGGCAACTTCTCACCATCCAATCTGTTGTGGCCAAACAATTCTTTCCATCTACATCCTAGATAATATAAGGTCCTGCCCATAAACTATCAAATCCGTCGGCTTCCCTCGCTTCTCTCTTCGTTTTTCCCATAAGAGGACTGTATCACTTGCTTGGAAATCCCTTTCACCTTGGAGGGACTTATCAAGGTCTTTTTTTATCTTTTCGATTTTAATACTTTGATCAAGGGCTTTCCTTCTGTTTTCTTCTAACTCAATTATTTGATCAATTCCTGTTTTGATGAAAATCTTCTTCTAAGCCATACTTTTGGACAAACTGATCCACTGGAAGCTTGAGATGAACTGAAAGTGACATCAAGGCCGTAAACCAACTCAAAAAGGACTCTTTCCTGAACTATTTTTTGTGATCTTGTCAGCCCAAAGTGAAAACTTGATCTTGTTGTCCCATGATCTCTTGTTATCCCCAACAAATAA
>SNQJ01S0202966.1:0-11474 GCA_010110895.2 Picea sitchensis | reverse complement strand
GATCATAGATATAATATATGAAATAACAAGTTATAGACAAAATTTAAAGCGCTGAATAAAATGAAACATTATATGCTAATGAGGCTAAAGCTGTATAACATATTAATATTCCATAATGTAAGAGACAAAACATAATTGGAACATTGTCATGCTGGTCTAAAGCCGAAATGTGAACAACTTGTCCATATAGTCTTTGGAATTACATGTCCATAATGCGTTCCAATCAAATATCCCTTCACTAGCAAAAGTGAATAGTATTTAAAGTAATCCTGGATACAAATACTCATATCTCATAGGATAGAGTTGAATCTTCCAAAATCAAGTAATATTACAAAAATAGTAGATTGGAAACCACTCATACCAGAGTTGGTTTATTCAAAATTAAATCGAATTTTTTATAAAACATATAGAAGGAGAAACTACTAATCATTTAAGCGTATAATTGCAAATATTTCTTCCAAGTAATCAACAATAGAATCTCCCATTTCCTGAGAATAGTAAAACCAATTTTATATATTAGAAAAATCAATTGCTAATTACTAATTATTGTTATTAAAGGACTGGCTACAAAATTGAAGATTCTGTAGCCTGTCTTAATTTTAGTAAATGAAATCAAAACTCAAATCTACTTATTTAGACTTAGATTACAGAAATCAATTAAATGAAAATAAAACGTTTTACCATTAAAAATCAGCTAGAGAGGGATCAATTAGTTCAAAGTTTATAATTGCTTTGACACTGGTCGTATTCTTAATGACTATGTTTCCAGATCTCTTGATTTGATTCTTCTCCCTTTCTGCATGTGTCTTGATATCAAGGTTTTCTTGCTTCAACAGATCGTTTTGAGTAGTCAAATTTTTAATTTGGGACTGTAAGAGAGGAACATCGATATAGTAATGCTCTAACCAAAAGAGGACGCTATCACAGGGTACTGGGGAGATGGAAGATCAACACAAGACATAGTTGACCAGGGGTGCTTCAACCTTACCCGTTGTTTGTTTCAAAATGTGGTCAATACCCGAAAACCCTTTTTTACCCTTAAGACATGGGGGTAAACTGGTCACGAAATCATATGGATCAACATGGGTGATAACCTCTCTCTTGGAACATTGAATTTCAGGATCTTCCCATGCTATGAAATCCTCTATATCACAATCTGAACCCTCATCGATGTCAATCAGATCGATCGAGCTCATATGAGTATCCTTTTGGTTCCTTAATTTTCTAGAGATTAGGCGACCGACCGACCTTATTCTTGAAACACAAATCTATGCATTGTTGTTTTGTTCCTTTACAGAGTTTCTTGACATCAGACTTAACATTAACGTTCAAACTATCATCGTTCTCAGGCACACAAAGGTCATTTTCTTTCAATTCATCAGTCGCTTGTTCTGGAGATCTTGCAGGCCAAAACCTACACGATGATCCTTTATCTAGAGGGGTTTTATCAGTAAACTCTGGTCTATTAATTGAATTAGAAAAATGGTTTTCAACCACTGGATCATCTGAGTTAGGATTTTCTATTAAAAGAGGGTTTTCTGTAGGATCAGCCTGGGAAAAGCCATTCCTCATAAAAAATGTCTCCTAACTGTCACCTATGGTCGACAGATGATACACCAACAATATTTTAACAAGTCCATGGTGGAATAGACTCGAATTGACACCCTGTCGTTTGTAACGTTTGGACATCTTATAGAGGCTCATCAATAGGTAAAAGGGAATATCTAAATTGAAACCTATGAAATTCATGAGCAAACATATATGGTATAGAAAAACCAATCCATATCAACCTTCGCACGTAACAAATTGTTTCAGAATTAAAAACAAACTATGCCATCTAGGTTTTAATAGAGCAATAGGAATACCTTTGATGCAACAAGTGGTTTTATGAGATGTCATAAACAGACTCCACGAGACTTCTTCTATTCAGGCATTTTTAAACCAACTCTCACCCTTTGATGGAAGCCCTGTTGCTTTGCTCACAAATTGCTCGGTCAATTCTAACTGTATGTCTCCAATCTTGGCTCTGAAACCATCAAAGGTTTGTGCAAAGGATTTTGCCACCTGAAGATCATAACCCTCAATTTTTTTGAGGAATACATCCCAGCCATGAATCTTTAGGTCATCGATAGCATCACCATGGGATAATAAGGCTTGGAATACATTCGGCTCTATGCGACCGATGGGTTCCATGACCAATGTAGCAAGGATGCAACAGAGATTACTCAGAATAGTTTTAGGTTCCAATCATGCGATCAACAGAAACAGGTCTGATCGGAGAGTGAAAACATGGAAATAGAAGAGCCTGTGGGTTATCATAACTCGGATAGTGAGAGAGAAAACCAGAGGGTTCATTTTATTCCTTACCATCTCTCGCGATGAATGCCAAAAACTACAGAGTACAAAACCCTATGCAGATAATGAATAGCTTCATTAATGTTTTGAGCGAGCAAGGTAAGTTGAAAACACGAGTACATCAGATATGTACTCATTGGCATAAATGTTGATACAACCATTAAACTTATGAAAAGAATATCAAATAATTAACCAAATTTTTTCATGTACCAAAACAATTCGACAATGAACTATCAAACCATTGAATTCATAACAACCATATTAAAACCAAAAAAATAAAAAATGGATCAATCAACCATTTCATGAGATTTGCATTTTAATTACACATGGATGGTTTTTTAAAGGATATTTCTAAGGCAAAAAATTACTAAACCAAGCCGAGTTGTATGTTTAATTCATGCTTACAGTCATGAATTAAAAATAAACAAACGAAAAAATGAAAACAATAAAAATTTAATAAGGTAAGGTTTAATCCAACAATCATTTTAAAACTCAGAAAAATGTTCACAAACTTGAGGTGATGGCAGCAACAGAAAAGTGTAATATCTTTCGATCGTGTTAAATATAAAAAATCATGTGTGGTTGCCAACAATGACGACGTACTGGGTGAAGAAGTTATCTCTGCATCACCATAAAATTCATGTTAGGGAGAATCAGAAAAAATGAAATTGACAACAGGTCAAGCATTATGATCAAAACTCAGAAAATATTGTAGTCTAGCATCAGATGTGTTTCTATCAAAATGCACTCTGGTATCAGATTTTGATTACGAGAAAAATGTTGTTTAGGTAACCGACTCCGATACTATTGACAGGGCCACTGCTGCTAGTAGACATCTATAGCCAAGGTAGGGATGTCATTTAGCCCACTCTAAGACCTCTATCCTATCCAAGAGTCATCCATCCATGATAAATAACATCTTTACTTTTGATCAATTCCAAAAATACATACCTGCAAATTTTCTTAAACCCGACATTGCTTTGCTGCCAGCAGGCCTATTCAGTACCCCGACGAAGTTTCCTTGGCATCATGCATGCATTTACTCGCTTCCAACAGACCTGTTCAGTGTCTCGGCAGGTTTAAAGACACTTCCCACACCTTGCAGTTCTTTCAACTCTCTAGAATTTGTTTACAAATTTACAGAAATTTTATGATATTCAAGAGAGCGGTGTGATGCTGAAAATCTCAGATTTTGGAAAGAAAACTTGATCTTTTTCAACTTATTTTCTTGTTTGATGACCTTCATCATGATCTGAACACTTAGATTTCTATTAAGAAACCATCTCGAGGATAGGCAGGTATAATCGAGTTGTTTTCCTTAAAACAAGGACAACGTTAAGAGTTTTATTAATGATAATCGTGTCTTCTCATAATTTTAAAGAGAAACCAGGAATGTTGTTTTGAACAGAAATTTACTTATGCTAATTTGAGTTTTAGCATTTACAACACTGGTGCTTTCAAGAACTGTCAAATGCTACTCATGGGTAAAAATTCTGATTTCCCTTCAACAAATGAAATGATGATTCAGACATAATTATTCAGAAAACAAATAAAAAACAAGAAAAATTAAAAGAACCAAAATTAAAAAATAGAAAAGAAAATTAAAAAAATATGTACAAAGGGGTGGATCTAAGATCATCAGGTGAAATACCTTTTGAGAGCCTGGCCATTCACTGGGAAAGTGTCTGGCTGTCCCTCCAAATTATGCAGACGAAAAGAGCTGGGACCTAATTTTTCAGAAATTACAAATGGTCCCAAAGAAAGATTCTGGAACTTGGAGTGTTCCCCCTTTCCCTTGTGAGCTTTGTCCCACTTAAGAACCAAGTCTCCGACGTCGAAATTCCTATCTGAAGAGGAATTTGAATCAAACCATATTTTTACAATCTGTTGATGCTGATCCAGTTTCTTCTTTTCTTGTGCTCTTACTTCCTCCAATTTTAACAAGGCATTAATTCGATTTTCTAGGGGAGGGCACTCCTCTTCTTGAACTTTTTGTGACAATTGCAGAGAGGGAAGTAAAAAATGCGGAGGGATAATTGATTCTCTTCCATAGACTAGGAAGAAAGGGGAATTACCAACAGAGGATTTTGGGGTCACCCTATCAGCCCAAAGTGCATTATACAGTGCATTGTGCCAATTCTTGTAATTTTCTGAAACTGTCCTCTTGATTAAATTTTTGTTCGTTGATTCTTCTAGGCCATTTCCTTGAGTATAGTAGCTTGCTTTGACTGTTTTGGAAACACATTTTTACTCACTTCAGAAGGGGTTTGTTTTGTGTTTTGCTTCTTGTGTTGTAGGCGTGAACAATTTCAAAATTTGCTTGGAAGATACTGTTCGAGAAGTGACCGAAGATAGTGGGTGATGATTCCTCCTCTTCCGGTACTTCTTCCTCAACTACATCTTCAGAATTTTCGGGAGGTACAGAAACAAAATTATCATGTGCTTCTAATATGGTTTGCAAAGCATACTGTAAACTTTCGAAATTTAGACCTTCAATAGTTGGGTTTGGCCGGTTGGGAGGAAAAGGTTTTCTGAAAGGAGGTTTAAAACTTCCTTTGCTTACGGATGCCTCTTCGGCTAATCTCTTCAAGTCAACAATCTGATTGGACAGTTTTTGGAAAGATTTCTACAAGCTTTCTAAGTCTAAATTTTCTGGTTGATTTTTAGTTTGAGGAGGCCTAGTAAGGATCTCTATTTTCTTTTTAGAGGATGAAGTTGTTTCATCTTCACTATTAATATTGTCTTTTAAGCTTAAAATAATATCCTTTTCAATTTGGCTTGCCTCCTCGAAGGCCTCTAACAATGTGTTCTTTTTAGACCTTTTGACCCATATGGCTATATTATTGTGCAAGGCTTTAACATAATATGCAATGATTAAACTTTCAACGGGCATCGAATCTGTAGGGATTTTATTCTTTAAAGTGAGAAATATTTGGTTAAAGTCTTTCACTTTTTCCTTAGGATTCACTTTAACGTTGTTGTCTGAGTGACTACGCGTTATGACAAGGGAGAGAGTGTGTGCGAGAGGAGTCTTGCGGCCTCCATGTGCCATCAATTGAATTCAAGCCCTCCTAGCGCCATTTGTTGGTAGGCGTAAGTGACACACCGTCAACTGGAAGGATAGATACAGACCAGGGTTGTCTAATTAACCCAAGACATTTGGTATAATTTATCCTGACGGGTTTAATGGCTCTATTAGCCAACTAGGATCCTAAAACAGAAAAAAAAAAATAAATAAACTACTCTAAAGCTATAACTATAATACTATGTATATGAATCTAATTTTACAAGTCTTTAAAACATAAATATGAATATGTGCTAATGAACATGGTATTTACAAATTGCAAGTTTTGGTGGATGTCTTGTGAAATCAATGTTTTTGTAATTGTTTACGAAGAAGATAAAGAAACCACATATTTTTATATTTTATGTTTTATAATTTAAAATCTAAGAACTCAAAAAGATACTAATACAACATAATCCGAAACAAGAACAAAATAATAGTCACAACCAATTTAAACTGTCTTATTTCACTAATAAATAAACTAATAACAAAAATCAAATGCGAATAAAACTAACCTGAGATTAGTCTCATACTGTGTCTATATCCTTGTGCAATCTAGACTTCAAGCTATCTTGCTTGTGAGATAAATCTATAACAGGCTTGTGTTAACATCTCTAGAATAAACTCAAGGTGTTTTTGGGAGCAAGGATGTAAGAACAGAGTAATAAACATATAGATCCAATGACCTTGTAATGATGAATGTTTACAGTAAAAGAAATTTTAATGTGAAGCATTCATTTGATACATCAACTTAACATCAAGCATAAATCATGATATTAAAGTGAAATAATGATCACATATATAATATATGAAACAACAAGTTATAGACAAAATTTAAAGCGCTGAATAAAATGAAACATTATATGCTAATGAGGCTAAAGTTGTATAACATATTAATATTCCATAATGTAAGAGACAAAGCATAAATGGAATAGTGTCACGCTGGTCTAAAGCCAAAATGTGAACAACTTGTACATATAGTCTTGGGAATTACATGTCCATAATGTGTTCCAATCAAAGATCCCTTCACTAGAAAAAGTGAACAGTATTTAAAGTAATCTTGGATCCAAATACTCATATCTCACAGGATAGAGTTGAATCTTCCAAAATCAAGTAATATTACAAAAATAGTGGATTGGAAACCACTCATACCAGAGTTGGTTTATTCAAAATTAAATCAAAATTTTTATAAAACATATAGAAGGAGAAACTACTAATAATTTAAGCGTATAACTGCAAATATTTCTTCTAAGTAATCAGCAGCAGAATCTCCCATTTCCCGAGAATAGGAAAACCAAATTTATATATTAGAAAAATCAATATCTAATTACTAATTATTATTATTAAAGGACTAGCTACAGAATCAAAGATTGTGTAGCCTATCTTAATTTTAGTAAATGAAAACAAAACTCAAATCTACTTATTTAGACTTAGATTACAAAAATCTATGAAATGAAAATAAAACGTTTTACCATTAAAAATCAGCTAGAGAGGGATCAATCAGTTCAGAGTTTATAATTTCTTTGACACTAGTCGTATTCTTAATGACTATGTTTCCAGATCTCTTGATTTGTTTCTTCTCCCTTTCTGCATGTGCCTTGAGATCAAGGTTTTCTTGTTTCAACAGATTGTTCTGAGTAGTCAAAGTTTTAATTCGGGACCGTTAGACAAGAACATCGGTATAGTAACGCTCTAACCAACAGAGGAAGCTATCATAGGGTACCGTGGAGATGGAAGATCAACGCAAGAAACAATCGACCAGAGCTGCTTCAACCTTACATGTTGTTTGTTCCAAAAAGTGGTCGATACCCAAAAACCCCTTTTTACCCTTAAGACATGGGGCTAAATTAGTCACGAAATCATATGGCTCGACATGGGTGATAACCTCTCTCTTGGAACACTGAAATTCAGGATCTCCCCATGCTATGAAATCCTCTATCTCATGATATGAACCCTCATTGATATCGATCAGATCGATAGAGATCATATGAATATCCTTTCGGTTCCTTAATTTTCTAGAGATCAGGCGACCGACCTTCTTATTCTTGAAACCCAAATCCGCGCACTGTTGTTTTGTTTTTTTACAGAGTTTCTTGACATCATACTTAACATTAACATTCAAACTATCATGATTCTCAGGCACACGAAGGTCATTTTATTTCAATTCATCATTCGCTTGTTCTAGATATCTTGCAGGCAGAAACCTACATGGTGATCCTTTATCTAGAGGGATTTTATCAACAAACTATGGTCCATTAATTGAATTAGCAAACTAGTTTTCAACCACTGGCTCATCTGAGTTAGGGTTTGCTTTTAAAAGAGGGTTTGTTGTAGGATCAGCCTGGGTTAATCCATTCCTCATCAAAAAGGTCTCCCAACTATCACCTATGGTCGAGAGATGATACACCAACAATATTTTAACAAGTCCATGGTGGAATAGGCTCAAATTGACACCCTTTTGTTTGTAACGTTTGCACATCTTATAGAGGATCATCAATAGGTAAAAGGACATATCTAAATTGAAACCTATTAAATTCATGAGCAAACGAATATGGTATAGAAAAACCAATCTGTATCGACCTTCGCACATAACAAATTGTTTCAGAATTAACAACAAACTATGCCATCTAGGTTTTAACAAAGCGATAGGAATACCTTTGATGCAGCAAGTGGTTTTATGAGATGTCATAAACAGACTCCACGAGACTTCTTCTATTCGGGCATTTTTAAACCACCTCTCACCCTTTTATGGAGGCCCTGTTTCTTTTCTCATGAATTCCTCGGTCAATTCTAACTGTATGTCTCCAATATTGGCTCTGAAACCATCAAAGGTTTGTGCAAAGGATTTTTCCACCTGAAGATCATAACCCTCGAATTTTTTGAGGAATACATCCCAACCATGACTCCTTAGGTCATCGATAGGATCGTCATGGGATAATAAGGCTTGGCATCCGTTTGACTCTATGCGAACGACGGGTTCCATGACCACTGTAACAAGGATGCAATAGAGATTACTCGAAAGTAATAGCAGAGCCTGTGGGTTATCATAACTCGGATAGTGAGAACAAAAACCAGAGGGTTCATTGTATTCCTTACCATCTCTCGTGATGAGTGCCAAAAAATACAGAGTACAAAACCCTATGTAGATAATGAATAACTTCATTAATTTTTTGAGCCAGCAAGGTAAGGTGAAAATGCAAGTACATTAGGTCTATACTCATTGGCATAAATGTTGATACAACCATTAAACTTATGAAAAGAATATGAAATAATTAACCAAAGTTTTTCATGTACCAAAAATTTTCGACAATGAACTATCGAACCATTGAATTCATAACTGTTAGAAACATTACTTGTCTTCGGCATAGGGATACAGGTCTGCAGGTTGCACGAGAAGCGCCCGAGCGCAGCACATAGAAGAAATCCATTTCGGGCCCAGTTCAAGTGAGCGAGCGCTCCGATTTCAACATTCAGAATGTATCCAAAGAATCAGATCAGCGGTGGGTAGGAAATTACGATTAGCAAAGCTGCGCTAAGGTTAGCGCAATGGATAACACCCATAGCATGTTCAGAAATGGATGACAATCGTTCATCCCAAAGGGAACGTGGCACGAGATCTGGTCGCGTCAACTTTTCAGCAGTCGCGAGTGCAAAGGATGAAGGTTTTATTTCTTTGAACATTGCAAAACCTCGAACCCCAACAGTGCCGAAAGCGCCGAAACTGGGGCCCGCGACATCATGAAGCATTTTCAGTCGTCCATCTAAAGGGAACACCTGGCAGCAAATTGAGCCATCTCGGTGTTTCTCCCATCGCGACTCCAAGACGCAAAGAGAAGCTCCATTATATTCCGATGCACGAGGTGCCGGGAGAGTCCCAGACCCGAGCCCATGGTATCATCGGGAGAGTTAAGAGCCGTCAGATCTAGAGGGATGCGTGGTGCCAGATTAAGCCATCTCGACATATCACTCATCGTGATTTCGATCAGCAAGGATCAGCCCCTTCATATTCGTGAACGCCAAAAGCACCTTGGGAATAGGCACGTGGTCACAGTTCGTGGTCACTTGGAGGAAGAAAGGAGCTGTGTAAAGAAGGTTAAGGCACCGAGTTCAGTTATAGAGGGGATCATCGCGATCTCGCAAGCGCCATCGGATCTTATCTCCATACTGTTTCTCGCCTGGAGTAAATGACGGCAAGAGCGGATGAGAGCCTTTGTCCAGAGCCTGGATGGAGAGGTGAGGAAATGGTTAAGAGGATTGGCCCCTGGATCTATTGCTGGGATCGAAGCCCTGGATAATCCTTTCCTGAGGCAGTGGGGCGATAGGAAAGATTTCATGTACTACATGACAGAATTCGGGTCTCTGAAGAAGATGGAAGGAGATTCTGTCTCTGACTTCTCCAAAAGATTCAATAAGATGTATAATAAAATCCCTGCCGAGATAAAGCCTTCAGAAGCCTGAGCCAAGATCTCTTATGCTAGTGCGTTTGGCCCCAATTTTTGTCTATTACTGAGAGAAAAGAGAGCCACCTCCTTGGCTCAAATGCAAGATGCGGCCATAGAAGTGGAATCCAATATATTAGCAGCCGATAGACTGAGAAGCAAGACCGACGTAGACAGGAGGAAGGGAAGGTCAGAAGCCTCAACTTCTGGCCCATCGGTGCCCCGCCCTCAAGTGGATGAACTGACTAGGATGGTGAAGTCTCTGTCTGCAGAGATGGAGAGAATGAGGGTGGAAGGGAGGAAATCATACAAAGGCCCCCGAAACGACGAAAAGAGAGGAGGTTTCAGAAGGCCCAACAATATTGCTTCCCCGACTGTGAAAAGGGAGAGGGGAAGAGATAGAGAAGACCAGAAGATTCAGGCCCCTTTCCAAAACAATTTTGTGGCCGAGGGGGAAGAAGGGGAAACAGAGGAGCTGGATCCTGAAATCCATTTCTTCGGGGACACTCCTCCTTTTCCTCATCTCACTCAATCAACATATGAGGAGTCTCTCATGACAGTCAGCTAAATGAGATGAGCAAGGAAAACAAGACTAGTGGCCGCCAAGGCAGGTATGACCTGAGATCCCAGAAGAAGGCAGTAACACCTGATGTCCCTGAGAAACTCACCAGAACAGAGAAGCCTGCTAATGAAGCAGTAGACAATCACAGAGGTAAGAATACCCGACCCCTCTCTCCCATTATCCAGAGTCATGCTCCCGAAATAAGAGAAATCCCAAAGCTCTCATCTTCTTTTAATTTCGAGCATGAAATTCAAAAAATCAGAATCCCTGTGCCCCTAACAGAATTGATTAAACATGAAGGATTCAAGAAACATTTCTCTGAGCTTTTACAGTACGAGGTTTCAAGCCTTCCCACAGACTCCATCAATTTGCAAGATGAAAAGCCTACAGTTATTCTAGGTCCTATGATAGAAGACAGGAATGACTCATCCCCTCCCTTCTACACTTCTTTGAACATACATGACAAGGTACTGCACAATTTCTTGATGGATTCAGGGGCTTCTCACAACCTTATGCCCAAAACTGTCATGGAAGAGCTAGGACTAGAAGTCACCCGAGCTTATCATGACCTCTATTCCTTTGACTCCAGGAAGGTTCAGTGTCTAGGAGTTATCAAAGACTTGGTTGTGACCTTGTTTCAATTTCCCATGAAAAGTGTGGTCATGGATATTGTAGTGGCCGATGTCCCCCCCAATTTTGGTATGATGTTATCAAGATCTTGGATAAAAAGACTGGGGGGAACTTTTCACGTGGACCTCACATACGCTACTATCCCAGTGTTTGGAGGAGAGCATAAAAGATTATATAGGGAAGCCCAACTGGCCTACATAATCAGCGATGAGGCCAACCCTACCAACCATCCCATTTTTTCCTTGGACACTAATTTAGGTTCCAGTGTGCTTCAACTCACCCATGCTCCCGAACCTCCTCTTAAACTCAGAAAGCATCCCACCATTTCCTCTAAATTTCTTCCCTCCATCACCCCTGTCTGGAAAATGTTCTTTGATGGAGCCTCTTCCAGGGAAGGCGCTGGAGCTGGGGTGGTCTTTGTGTC
>SNQJ01S0202965.1:1702-13639 GCA_010110895.2 Picea sitchensis | reverse complement strand
ACTTCTTTTCATGTCTCATTACAGTGCTTGAACCCCTTTATATAGTGCTACCATCACCTAAGAACATTCTAGAGGAGGAATCTTCTATAAGTAGAACCTTCTAAGAAGTCCTCTTACATTTATTATATCTAACTACCATAGTGAGTCTTATTTAATAATATAGTGGACGTAGTCCACCTTACATTGAATGACCTCCACTATTATCATTATGAGCCTTCTGAGCCCCCCCAACTACCTCTCTAGCTACCTAACATTCCATCCCCCTTATGAAAGCATTGTTATCAATACTTGATGTACAACCATATACCAGGGTTCCATGGATAAGTGTGGACCATAGTGCTGAAGTAGACTAGAGAACCAGGGTCCCATAGATAAGTGTGAACCATAGTGATGAAGTAGACTAGAGAACCAGGGTCCCATTGAGAAATCAAAGCCACCATGATGAAGTAGTCCAACCACCATTGTAAACCAGGGTCCCATGTCCAAGTGCTCATGTGAACTGCACACGGAAGATATTGACACCTAATAACCAACTGAAAATGATGCTCCCAATACTGACACCTATCATGTGGATCCAAATAAGAATATCCAACCACATAGTGGGAAAGGGTCAACACTAAATTTGGAAGGAATAATACCATTGTAGAATATGTAGGCTGGACGCTGGTAATCATAACCAGCTCATGATGTGGGACATTGATGTTTTCTACAGAAGGTGGAGTAGAGTCAACAAATAAAATATGGAAGTGGTTGTCATCTCAGAAATGACAACTATCCATATACCAATAATCACAATCGGTCTCAAAATCATACCAAACATATATTTCTTGATTATATTCATCCCTGAGCTCCTCCATAAGAAATCTCTCCTGCATGTTATCCAATGAATCTTGAATACTACGAAAACTATCATTGAGGTCGTCTGTGAGGCCATCTACAAAGTCATCCAATTGGGCTTTGAATGCTTCAGTAATCTGTAGAATTTCTTTGAGGGTTTGAGAAGAAATAACCATCTGAGCACCCTATGAAAATTTATGAAATCTGCAGTCCCGCTGCCATCACGAAAAAACCCAAAAAATAGAACAATAAATTACTGCAGAAAATCGTCGCGTTTTCCGGAAAACCCTGAAAAACTGCTGAATTTAAAATGCTCATAACTTCACTTCCCGGACTCCATTTCGGCTGATTTGTTTTTTGAAATTGGGTGAAATTGTGAGAGGAACATAGATCTATAATTTTTTTGGTCAAATTCGGCCTCCAACTACTACAGAAATAAAAAAAATTGCGCCGCCGTCCGCGAAAAAAACCCTGAAAAATTGTAGATTTTAAAACTTCAATATCTTGACTTCCCGGACTCCGTTTCAGATGATTTTTTTTTTCAAATTCGGTGTTTTTTTGAGAGGAACTCAGATATACATGTTTCTTAAAATTTTGCATATAAATATACCAAAAATTTCTGGAATGTCGTGGCCCTCTTTTTTCTTCTTTGAGAAAAAAAATCTGCAAAAATAAAAAGTATTTGATCACAATGTCTGCCAAGAAAAGTTATCTGATACCACTTTTTAAGTACCCAAGACTGAATACTAAAATCACCACAACATATATACAAGAAAAATATTCAGAATATCCTTTATTATTATCAAACCCTTAGGGTAGGGCAACAACGTACAATGGATCCTATTATGGAAGGGATCCTCCCCTGTTCACTTGCCTCTTCGAGGGGGCATCCTCCTATTGAGCTACAAATCACAATACAATAATTCTCTTCATGTCCCATTACATTGCTTGAAATCCTTTATATAGTGCTACCATCACCTAAGAACATTATAGAGGAGGAATATTCTAGAAGTAGAACCTTCTAAGAAGTCATCTTACATGTATTATATTTAGCTACCATAGTGAGCCTTATTTAATAATATAGTGGCCCTAGTCCACCTTACATTGAATGACCTCCACTATTATCACTATGGGCCCTCTGGGCCCCCACTACTACCTCTCTATCTACCTAACAGACATAGAGAAGATGATAATTCATAGATGATCATGATATCATTACTATAGGTGGGAATGCCACTGTCAAATACAAAACATGGTAGAAAATAGAACCGTAGATGGAAGAATATGTTAACTTGTTAGTCCTCCTCCTCCATGTCATAACCAAAATCATTAAGGTCTCATCAAGGTAACCACCATTGTCTCTACTCTCTCTTCCATCCTCTTCCTCTATATCTAGTCCAAGATCTGCATCATGTGGTTTTCATTGGCAGTTTTTCATTGCTAGGAAGATGTTGCAACATTTCCTTTGCAACTAAATGCCAATGTGGATCCCAACTAGACATTGGGTTTCTTCTCTAGGTGACGATTGTTATGTAAATGTAATGAGTGACTTCAATAACATATAGTTATGGATTCAATCCTTATTTAAAATAAGGTCCAATGTATTAATAATTCTTATATCCTTTAATTTCTTATTTACAATGGATATCATCCTCTTTTCTGTCATATCCAACAACCCCTTAGCATTGTCAAGTTTTTTGAAATCAAAGTTCTCATGAAGACAAAATGAATACCTAATTGCACTAGAAATATGATTCTACTTTATGTATATTTTTATAGGTTAGGGTAGGTAGGTAGGTGATTCAATAATCCTAGCCAATGCTTCATTCGAGAAATAGATTATTTCGGTTTTATATGCTTATGTTTCTGTGTATTTTGTACATGAATGGACATTGTGACCAAATTATTCGTTAAGGGGGTCATAAAGATGTTACATCTCACTAGGTAGTCTTGATAAAACCAAAATACATGTTGATTAGGAAAAGTATTGAAAAGGGAGTAGAAAGGAGGCATGTTGTGTATGCTAATTGGCATACACAACAATCATTGTGCCTGTTGTGTATTCCAAGTGGTATACATAGCATGCCCAATGGGCATACAAAATAGCCATAGGGCCTATTGTGTATGCTAATTTCCATACACAACAGGTCCAATGGGCCTGCTTTATATGCCAATTCGCATGAACAATAACCACAATGGAGGTTGTGTATGTCGATTGGCATATATATCAAGCCCATTGGGCTTGCTGTGTATGCCAATTTACATACCTAGCAGCCACAATGGCTGTTGTGTGTGCCAAGTGGCATACACAACAAGCCCAATGGTTGTTGTGTATGCCAAGTGGCATACACAACATGACCAATGGTTGTTGTGTATGCCAAGTGGCATACACAACATGACCAATGGTTGTTGTGTATGCCCATTGGGCTTGTTGTGTATGCCACTTGGCATACACAACAACCACAATGGATGTTGTTTATGTCAAGTGGCATAAACAACAGACCAATTGTATATGCCAAGTGGCATACACAACAAACCAATTGTATATGCCAAGTGGCATACACAACATGCCCAATGGGCCTGCTCTGTTTGCAAATTTCCATACACAACATCCATTGTGGCCTGTTGTGTATGCCAATTAGCATACAAAACAACCATTGGGCCTACTGTTGTGTATGTTGTAACTATGCAACTTATGCAACTTTATGCAACTTATGCAAATTTATGCAACTTTATGCAACATGCAATTTATGCAACTATGTAACTTATGCAACTTTATGCAACATGCAATTTATACAACTTTATGCAACATGCAATTTATGCAACTATGTAACTTATGCAACTTTAATGCAACTATGCAACTTATGCAATTTTATGCAACTATGCAACTTTATGCAACTATACAACTTATGCAACTTTATGACACATGCAACTTATGCAACTTTATGCAACTATGCAACTTATGCAACTTATGCAACTATGCAACTTATGCAACTTTAATGCAACTATGCAACTATGTAACTTATGCAACTTTAATGCAACTATGCAACTTATGCAACATTATGCAACTTTATGCAACTATGCAACTTATGCAACTTTATCCAACTTTATGCAACTATACAACTTATGCAACTTTATGACACATGCAACTTATGCAACTTTATGCAACTATGCAAATTTATGCAACTTTATGCAACTTTATGAAACTATGCAACTTATGCAACTTTATGCAACTTGACTCTTAGACATGAAAATTCAAATTTCTTCATGGTGGATAGTGTTACACTTTCCAACGCACTAGATCAATACATTTACATCATTTTCTACATCATGAAGATTGTTTATTTCTAGCTCATAGGAATTTTATGTTCAAACTAACTTTTGATAGATGCCTTGACTTTTGCTCATGGCTCACACGGCTTGACTAGGCTCACCGATGTTGTATATTCCCCCTGACTTTTGCACTAGTCTGTCTATGCTCACAGAGGTTGTATTTCCCCCCTGAATTTTGCACTAGACTATCTATGCTCACAGACGTTGTACGTCCCCCCTGACTTTTTCATTAGACTTACATCTTGACTCGTAATATCATAAAGAATATCGTTCATCCTGACTTTTGGTTTGACTCACAGAGGTTGTACATTCCCCCTGGATTTTGTTAATACCTCACAAGACTGGTTGATTCTCTAAATCTCCCTGGCTAGCCCCAGGGTGGCCCATCTGGCCTCTCATTGGAGAATGATTGTTGATGATGCCAAATTTAAAAAAATGGTAGGCCTATGGAAACTCATCTATCTTACCAAGACAAATATTCATTGCAAAATAAGAAATGTGAAAGTCTCTGCAATTACTCTTGAACCAAGATCAAGTTTCTTAAATGTGAATTCAATACCATGAAGAAATGGCTTTGTGCAAATATGGTTTCACATCTCTAAAGCATCCTCAAACATATAATCTAAATCTAGAGAAAATCTCTCTATGATAAATAATGAGAAATTAAAATCATGAGCGACGACATAAAATAACATGACATCAATCTCAAAAGGCCTTACATTCTAATTAAACCATGCTTGTTGAATGCAGTTCACATTTCATGACTTTCAAGTAAACAATTGTCATCTCTTCCAAAATACTTAGCTCGCTAACTTATCTTCTCATTTTATTGAGTGTAGGTACCGCCAAATAAGTACATGTTAGATCTATCTTCCCCGACTAAGGATCAAGATATACTAGGAGAGGTTGAAAGTGAGACGTATTGTATTAGATCTAACAGTTCTAGATCAACTAGAGCTAAAAAGGTAAGGAGAAGATTTCATAGACGCATGAAGTTTTTTATTGTCGAAGGAGGGTCATGTAATTATGGTGATGAGAGCATAGGTGACATTGAGTTTCCCTTGAGGTATAGACATCTAGTGAAACCATGGGTACCTAAGGAGCTACCTCAATTGGACACATATTTCTTCATCAATGGGAGGATGTATCGCATTGCTCCATCGTCCTTACATGGATTGGGGCTATTTTCCATGGATAGCATAAAGGTCAAATATGGTATTGTAATTGAATTGATGGAGTATGTCAGACCATGCTACAAATACAATCATTGGTTGATGTTGGCTTGATTTACGTGAAGTATGCAAAGATACAGAGTTGCTGCAAATTATATATAACTAGTAGACAACAATCGAAACAAAGGGGAGACTATGTATATTGATGGAAGGCCAAAAGCTTCCGAAAACATTGAGGGATTTATAAATAGTGCACAACCAGGGACGACAACTAAACTAAGCAACCGAATTGCATATTTGAGGGGCGTGAAGGAAATCGTATATTCGTATGTGCAACAAAATCAATAGTTGTAGGTGAAGAGTTGTTGATCGATTACAATTTGAATCAAATAGATGGAGGGGATGCTACTATGGGGGTCTATATATTATATACCATTTAACTCAACCTTTGATCAATCACTCATATTATTTTTTTTTCATTAATTATCTTATATACCATTTAATTGAACCATTTGCATTAATTGTTGTGCTTCTTGTATTGTGGCAAAGTGATCATGCCCGGATGCCTGCACGGTCTAGAGGAAGCTCCGAACAGGTAAAATTCGATGTGATAACAATTTTATTATTATTATTATATAATAGTTGTTAATATGATTACAATATCTAATTTTTTTTAATGTTACAATTATTTTCATAAATTTTATTGATTGATTTACTGTGTCAGGGAGATCGTGGAAAATCACTTGCAGCTACATCCATCCTGGGTGACCGTGGAAAGTCACCCGCAGCTACATCCGTCCAGGGTGACCATGGAAAGTCACCCGCTATGCCACATCAGGTAAATTTTAATAGTAACTAAATATGATTACAATAACTAAATTTATTTAATGTTAAAATTAATTTCCTTAATTTAATTGTTTGATGTTTGTAGTCCACACTCGATGTGGATGACTAGGTGATTGAGGAAGACATATGTTATTCGACAAACCCAATGGAAACTATTAGGAAGGCCTTGAAAAGGGAAAACATAGAATTACTTGGTTTGATTAGCAGAAGACCCATGACGGAGGAGATCAACGCAATAATTAATGAGCTAAATGATCAAATACATTCTTATGGGGTAAGTTGAATCTTTGTATAATTTTATCATCTATGACATATATTCATTTATTATTTTTAGTTTTATATTTTTTATATGATCTAATAAAGTCAAGTATTCCTTTTGTAGGATTTTTTAAAACATGAGAGTGGACAACCTACAGAGACCGTTATTGGTAGCATTGATGCTCCAGTGTGGCCACAACGTCGACATAGCATACCGATGAGGATTTTTTACTCTCATGAGGTTGGCCTTGAATCAAATGATGAACACATTGATTTTGAGCATCATGACATGCCCGAGTAGGGCCTTACATGCATTGAGACTCCACATGATGTTGGAGATGAACCCAGTGTCGATTGTGAGGAAGATTATCCTGGAGAAGCACTGGTTTACGAGATCACTAGATGTCACCTTTCTGGTGGATGACGACTGTGTTCCAATAAATATACAAAAGATTGCATGTATTTGTTAATTCATTGATTGAATTTTATCATGTAATTGAAAAACACATATATCAAAATTATTTTAAATTAATGATCATAATGTTTTTGCGGGAAAAAATGTATCATATAAGAACTTGAATGACAAGGCATTGGATATTTTTGGACGCACCATTCGCACAAGGTGGAATGGCCAATATAGAAATTTTAAAGATGAATTGATAAGCCATATGGTAAACTTGTTTGGAAATACATTCAACAAAAAAGTGGTCACCCATTTAGATGGCAAGAGTTTGAAATATACCAGAGCCCAATATAGGCAAAGATTGGAAGAAAACCTCAAGTATGAGCACCCTCCCATGGTTTGGGAGAAAGAGTGGAAGGCACTGATAGAGGATGCAAAGGATAATTTTCTAAAAAGTGAAGGAAAAGAACAACGACATGGTAAAGCAAGGTATGACACATATCATATTTTTAGTGAAATATGATCATTTTTGTTTTATTTTTGTTTTAAATAACAATTGTGACATCTAACATATTTCAAAATTTTCATAGGATGCCCAACACTTCCAAAGAAACAAACGCTAGAATGGAAAAGCACGAGCAACATAAACTGGGCCAGGGTGTCTATAGAAAACTAAGAGCACGAATCGTAAGAATTAAATGATTAACTTTGACAAATATTTATTTAACAGTAGCAAACGAATAACTGTTTTATTACAAGCAATTTTAATGATGTTATGCATTCCAAGGAAATACGTTCAAATCCCCTACCATCAAGGAAGACCTAAAACTTGGTTTCAAGTTTGGTTTTCAAAGTGTGGTTGAATATCGAAAAAGCTTGGGGCAAACACCAATCTCCCCAATTATGCAAATGCAGGTAAATAAAATCAATAAGGCCATTATTTTAGTATACTTGTAAAATCTATTCATGATTGGTTATATCACCAATAAATAAATGTTTATGTTTTTTTTAAGCAGGAGAGCAACCAAAGTAGTGAGGGTAGCGGTACTCATGAACAACTACCAGTTGATAGTGGGAAGAACCTATCACATGATATTGGGGAGCAGACTAGCCATTCGGGTATGTATGCTTTAAAAATAGAAGTATGTATTATGATTATAGATATTTATTTGTTGGCGTGTACTTATAAAGTTTCTTCTTTAAATGGAAGAGCATGTAGCTCATGAGGGTGAACTGCAAGAGGAAAAAATGACGCAAGCAATACACACACCAGTTATCATGGCTAGACAAACAGGTAAAGACCAATATTGTAATGTTATTCGAAATAATGAAATAGTTCTTTAAATAATATTTTAACATATCAATATGACCATTTTCATTGTTGCAGTTGATGCCCATTTGAAACTGTCTCCATGCCCTACTCATCAATTTACCAAAAGTACGGTACATGAGGGCATGGAAACACAATCAACACAACTAGGAAAAGGTGCAAGAAATACATTGATAGATGAGGATGATGATATCCCACTCGTGGGTTAAAAAAAAAACAAAAAAACAAAAATGATTGTATAAATTTATGACTTGTATTTTGATGATTATCATTATTAATATGAATTGATGTTTATACGACTTGCCTTCTTATGCATGAATGTTTATATGTTTATATGTATTGATGACTTGCCTACTTATGCATGAATGTTTATATGTTTTCTATGTAAAATAAATCATTTATTGGGTATGTGGAATTTAGAGCGATGTCAGGGGGGGAGGGGCCATATGAGCTTCCAACTTCATGTGGTTGGCCCTGTTCAGTAGAGAATAACCTATTCTCGAAACAAAGAGAATCTCATTAAGGTATTCCACTTTAGTATTTCTAGAGTCTTTTACATGTTTATTTTCTTATATATTATTTGCTCATATAAATATTTTGTCTTTGATGATTTCTACAAGTCTTGGCGATGGAAATGCAACTCGTGGACAACTCTTATCAAGTTGTATGGGAAGATGGACCCGTTAAAAGGACATTGATAAGGTAAGGGTTTTGACGTGTTTTTTATAGTCTAGTTAGCCCATGGTTTTATTCTATTAGTAATTGATAATTGGGTGCCTAATTTATTGTTGCATGTTTTTTATAGTCTTTTACAGTTGCATGTTTTTTAAAGTCTTATACATTAGATCATTTGGTGTTTTATAATATTAATTGGACTCTTATTTAGGGATGATTCCTGGTTAGAAATTTACTTGCCACATGATAGATGTATGACTTGATGAATGCATATATCCTTGATGGTTGATGATGGCGTTCTATACTCAACACCCCTTCATGCTTACCTCCACTAATAATTGAGTATGATGAACCTAGACACATATGTGATTCACCCTTATTTTTCCTATTATTACGAAATTCACCCTCATATGATGCATCCATATGTGGATGCCCTATTAAAGATATATTTAATGATATGTATGCACCTATGTTGGAAACCTTTCCATTGATTGGTTTCATATTATTATTGAAGATGTATATTTATGGTAGATACCTTGCTATGATCATGATTACTTATATGATTGCGTACCTTGTTATTATTATTTCTATGATTGGATACCTTGCTATGATTATTTCTATGATTATAAATCTTGTCATGATTGAGTGTTCTGATTGGATATGACCAATGGTCCTCCTTCAAGTTTCCAAGGAATTCAATGATCCTCCTCCAAGCCTCCAAGGATACCAATGCACCTCATGATGTATAGGGCTCAATTACATCCTCTTTAATGACAAATTATCCTCATCCAAAGTAAGGTGTTCTACAATCATACAAGCTCCTCCATGTGGCTAGTAGTTTGTTCCCTATTTCTTTAAGGGCTCCTTCATTCCATAACTATATTGGTAGGCCTGATAGTAGCACCCAAATATGTCTAAACTGAAAGTACTCCAACACTGGGTCAAAGCCCACTCTCCATATTTTTAGCATAAGGTTGCCTCCATTTACAATCCAAGTTTCCTGTAAATTTTTATGGAATCTTCTAGTGTTCTGAAAATGAAGTAGAACCACCCCCTAATGAGTGTCACCGTCTCTGAAGTGTAACATATCAATGGTTGCCATCTTTTCATCATCCAACTCGTGAGTCCAAGTCGTCCCATCAATCTATAAGTGAATCTACCTACCAGAACACATATTTCTAGTTTTCATGCATCCTCCCAACCTACATCCCCTCCAAGCACCATTTTTTCCCTCCCTAGTAAACAAAATTCCTTTATTGCAAAGATAATGTATGACCAATTACAAAATATCCACCATGAAATTATGCTCTTAAATAGCTTTCCAATATGACTTTGAATTTGAATGATAGACCTAAAAAATAAGAGATACCTTGATGTCCTATTCTGCTGTTAGATACCAACACCGTGGACAAAATTTACACGCTGCCCTAGGACCCCTTTGCTGCCTTTTCTGCTGATATATATTAGCACTGATAGGAGGGTGCCTGCACTATCTTTTTGGACTGATATGATTCCTCTTTAATGAATGATATGATTCCTCTTTATTAACTGATATGATGCCTCTTTATTGAATGATATGCTTTCTCTTTATTCACTGATATGTTGCCTCTCTATTAACTGATATACCGTGTCTCTATTAACTGATATACCAACAATGTCATGGAGAAACTTATCGCTTCCTTGTTGAACACCTATGTTGTCTCTCCTTTGTCAACCTTGCACTACATAACAATTATCTTGGAATGAGGTTCGACCTATATATATGTAGGTGCATTGAAGGAGGAATAGATACCTCGAAACAATAACTTGATTTCATGTGTAATCCAACTCTACTTAACACTTCAACTCAAATTTAGAACTAGATATGTGACTCAAATTAGAACCAAACTTAACTCAGTTTGAATTTAGAAATGGACATGAGACTCAAATTAGAACTTTGAATTGAGACTCAATTTAACATTACAATTCACCCTTGTGACTTGGCAATGCATGGCTGATCCAGCAGATCAAAATTTGCTCAAAACTAAAAGGCCTCGTCCTCACGATCCCAACAGAACTTGAATGGGTTCAAACAAGTGTCGTATGAGTGAGATATCATGTTCTTTCCATTTTGCCAAACATGCAAAATTTTGTTGACTGTACAGTCCATACAGTGCTGATGTGGCATGGAATGGTCCCACACATGGTAGGTGATGTGGACTGACCACTGTGCAGAAGTGTTGAGTTGGCAGGCTGACTGGGCAAGGTGATTTGGAAGATACATGGACGAGTGGTTTGATGACACATGGCATCTAGGTGGCAAGTGATATGGTGCCACATGGCCCAGTCGTGGGCTGCCACGTGGCACCCTCCAATGCATAAAATTTGTGGTAGTCTGTGGGGGTCGAACCCCCGAACTCATGGGAAAGTGGCATAGTCTCTGCATAGGTCAGGCCACCAACCTGCCTATGCAATGTTACTTACCCCTATAATTCTTTATATTCATTTGAATTAGAGTTTGGGTTTGGTTGGCAGCAGAAAGGGTCAGGGCCTAGCCCCAACCCCCAGTTTATAAACCACACGACCATTACATAGAACCTATGGCACGAAAAGTAGTTGGCCCTTCATGTTAAGCCAAGAAGGCATGAGAATTATGCCATATGGCCACCCCATATAACAGTTGGCGCAGAAATCGGAAGGTGCGAAGACTAGCCCATGTGTCCGACCATAAGACCTCTCCATATGACCCTCGAGCACATGGCTTTCAACCCACTATCCGACGGGGGTCGGGATATGGGCTGGGATGTGGCCATATGGCCCCCCATGCAACCAACACCTCCGCTCTAGAGGGTGCTAATCGTGCTAACAGTTCGACAGTTTGCCACAGATTGTAGAATGCCTGTGGTGCTAGGTTTTTGGCCCAATAACACTGCAGGAGCCAGGTTAGTTACACAAAGGTGTGAATTGGAGAACCAGAGACAACAAGCTTGAAGGATAAATTTTTCAGGAAGATAACTTCTTCATTTTTTGGCCAAACTAGGTGCAGAAAGAGCCCAGCTAGGGGTTTTTGGATGTTTTGGAGCCATCTATTTGGCATTTTGAGC
>SNQJ01S0202963.1:0-19270 GCA_010110895.2 Picea sitchensis | reverse complement strand
TTAACAAACCTCACTAAACCAAATGTGGGTGGTTGGGGTGGTAAAATTCAAAGGTTATACACATTTTTTTCTACAACTCCAAGAACACCATTGACGAGTCTTGAATCAATCCATATGTTTGATGTAAGCATCACCTGAGCTCCAACTAAGATAAGTTACTCAAGTTCCATGTCTTCCTCATATGTTTCCATAGAGTAGGTTTTTCTCCTCGTGTAGCAACACTGGCTGCAATGGGACAATTTAGGTTTCTTAAACAACACTTATTATGATTTTGTACATCATTATTTGTCGCAAACAAATGTATTTCCTTATTAAAGGAATCTTTTGTGGAAGCATCCAAGGAAGTATCTGTACGAGTCATAAGTAACTTCCAGTCTTCTATAGTTGGAATTGCATCCCTAACATTCATCAACAAACGACGAAAACATTTTTGCTCATTGCTTTGTCCATCTCGTCGAAACACAATATCGAGGGTCACAATTGTTGTGAATGTGTTCCATAATTCTTTTGCAAGACCTTCAGATGCATATATAGGTTTATCCATAACATGTGGCAATTGTCCCAAATCACTGACCAATATAACTAACCTCCCACCAAAAGCAATGTTAGCATTTTTTGGGAAAGCTTGGCGAAGTCTGGAATCAATATTTGTGAACAGATTTCTTCCAATGAAACTCATTTCATCTGTTAGGATATATTTCACATGTTTCATCTCTTCTTGTAAGGTAATTAAATGTGATCCTTATAGACACGTTATCTATTTTAATGATATTTGAAGTGCATAATGAAATATTGTTGCAGATATGTTGAAAGTTATAATCCTTGTAGGAGCTAAAAGAAGTAACTGACTCTTCTCAAGAAGAGACTCACTTTCAAGGGCATTTTTAATAGCTCCAATCAAATATGACTTTCATGTATCTACAGTTCCTTGGATTATCATACATAGTGGATCAACCCCTGATCTATAATGACCAAGGATAATATGAAATTCACTTCTTTGCTTAAACCCCAGACATTCAAATGAATAAGACTTTGCATGTTGGTTAGTAAGAATGGAACTCAACTTTCACTTCTAAGATAAGAAATGAATAGCACGATTTGAAGTGTCTTCATCCACAAAATTTTTGTTCCAATTATGCTCAACATCACAATCGCTATGTCCAAGCATCTCAAACTCATTGTAATTTATAAATTTATTCTTATACAATGCACAAAGGATCTCCCATTCATTCTCCCTAGAATATATAGCCAGTTTTGGAACTTCTTCATCATCATCAAATCAACTGGATTGATTGGAGGCAATGGATTGCATTCAACATGCCATGGTTTGTATCTCAAATTTTCCCAATTATGCACTATTTCATCAGTTGTGTGGTCTATATTTCTATGGAAGTCATGAAAAGTCTTGTATAATACCAACTCAGACCAACATAATTCTACGAACTTGTCATCTTCTCGATCGAGAATTGATTTAAATCAAGGAAACACGCGTACAATAGTTGCATTTTTCCATGGTAACCATTTTTCCCCACGTCGATGTTTGTCATATGACAATGATTTTGCGACATCTATCAATGCAAGGTGCTTAATATGGGAAGATCGCTTGGTTTATGCATCAATAAGAGAATCATCATTGTTCTGTATTATATGTATCAATTTGCACTTGTTTTAAAACCTTCACACCAACATTCATAACCACAAATCGACAACTACATTCAAAAAGAGGAAGCTCTAGAAGCAAATGGCACGTCTCCTGTGCACATATATCCCTATCAACAACGATTTCACACAACAAACTCATGTATGCATGTGTTGTTGGTTCATTTGGATTCAGAATAGTAGAGAGATGCATCAACATATTGTTGAATGTTTCTAATCCTTTTTCAGATTTGACAACATATTTTTCTATGTAATTAATGACCACGCACTTCGAAAGATCAGGTTTCCAATCTATATTATCAATCCACATCATCAATGTTTCATGATTGAGTGTATTCAATCTATAATTATTTCATCTTGGTTCATATTTCTTTTCTCCATTCTCATCAACATAAAGTTTTGATTGATCACATAGATCCCATGGTGCCTTATATCAACATACTAATTTTCCTACCTTGTTTTAGAGGCAAGATTTCTAATTGCAAGTGATGTAATGTCCAACACAATTAAGAAGTTCTTCATAATCAATCATAGGATTAGATTGAAATATTTGTTGCATGTCCTTTAAGCAAGGATGATCATCAAAATTGAATCTAACCTGAAGATTTCTCTGATGTCGATCACATGGATTCATTGCATGTACACATCTATTAAAATATTCTTTGCAACAATAATATGGATCATTCTGAATCTTATATAATAATGCAACCATTACTCTTTGTTTTATGATAGTAAAATCATAACTTGATTCTTGTCGACCCTTTTTCCTCACAACAACCATCAAATATAAGTCTTTAATATGTCGGGGTAATGTTATGGCAACATTTTTAACCTCTTGAGGAAAACTAATGGTGTGTCCTCTATATTTGTATTGTCCACCTATTGAGTGCATAACTCGCAAAATTGGAATTACACGTGCTATCAAAATCTCTTTAACTTGTGTGAGCACTTCAAGGACTCGAGGTTGTAATCCTGGATCCATGTGGTTTTGAGCCGAAAATCTATGATAAGTTCCTTCTCTTCTACATCTCATGCACTTTGGACCTGTATTAAATACTTGAATTCTAACATATGACTCGTCACACACATGACACATTTGAATTTGAGCCAATCGATCAATCCTATAACGAAATTTTTGATGTGCAACATTCGTATCATGAAATGCAACAATTATATTATTATGAATTTGAATATCTTCAGTTGGATTGAACTCCGTATTTTCTACATCAGTTGGATCTATGTGTGCATTGGTGGAATATTGTTTTCTTTATAAACATGCATTCTTTCATTATTATCTTTGTTTTCTATGTTCTTAGCGTTCTTCAGTTGTCATTTGGTGTGCCTTTCTTTGTCCATGTTCTCTTTTAAATGATCTTTGTCATTCAAATTTTAGTTTTCTCTGTTCTTCATGTTCTTCGATTGTCATTTATTGCACCTTTCTTTGTTGATATGCTCTTTGTCGTTTAGATTGTTGTTTTATCTCTTCTTGACATTCTTTAGTTGTCATTTGTTGTGCCTTATTTTGTTGATATGCTCTTTTTCATTCAGATCATTGCTTTATCTGTTCTTGACATTCTTTAGTTGTCATTTGTTGTGTCTTTCTTTGTCGATATGCTCTTTGTCATTCAGATTGTTTTTTTAGCTATTCTTGATGCTCTTCAGTTGTCAGTTGTTGTGCTTTTCTTTGTCGGTATGCTCTTTGTCGTTTAGATTGTTGGTTTATCTCTTCTTGATGCTCTTCATTTGTCAGGCGTTGTGCCTTTCTTTGTCAATATTTTCTTTGTCGTTCATATTACTTCTCTAGCTCTTCTTGATGCTCTTCAGTTGTCAATTGTTGTGTCTTTCTTTGTCGATATTATCTTTGATATCCTTGTTGTTGTTCAGATTGTTGGTTTAGCTCTTCTCAATGTTCTTTAGTTGTTAGTTGTTGTGCCTTTCTTTGTTCTTCACTTTTTTGCTTTCTTCAATCCTTCCTTTCTTCATCACTCATTTGTTCTAACTTCTCTCTTTGTTGTTGTTGTTGTTGTTTTTGTCTATCATTTTCATGTGTTTGTCTTCTTACATCCTCAACATGCACATCATCCATTTGGTAATTATGAAAGGACATGGTAACTTGAATTATTGTTCAACGATTGTAATTGAAATCATGTATGAAACAAAGGAAATATTGAAGTCAATGCATTCAATGTTGAAACACTAAAAGCAATGTATTTAATGTTGAAATCAATGCATCTATTATTGAAATCAATACATTCAATGTTGAAACACTAAAAACAAGGCATCTCATGTTGAAATTAATGTATGTATTGTTGAAATCAATTCAACACATTGAAATATTGAAATCTAATTTAATTTTTTAATAGTAGTTAAATATCATTTCAAAATGCTTAGTTGTAACATTTTTTTCCATTGTTTTTATTAAAATACATATTTAAAAATTTAAGTGATTAACATAATAACATTGTTTTTACCATTAAATCAAATTCTTTATTAATTTATATGTTTAATATATAATTTTTATCTTTTTACTTTTGTAATCTAACATGAAACTTTATTATTCTAATTTTACTTTTACCTAACTTCAATTTTACCTTTACTCCACAAATATTTTTTTAAATATAAATGGTCTATCCAATATAGTAAAACAAACATAATAAACCAAATCTTACTTATTTTATATATAAAGGAAAGATAAATCAAAATATCATTAAATGAAAAATTCTTAATAATAATAATAATCCATTTTTAAGGTCATGGCCAAGCCAGACACCTAATTGGTGTATGAGACCCCCTTGATATGATTAAAAGGTATCATATAACATATAATCTACCTTCTTCGTAAATCTAAGTAACTATGCTTCAAGCATTTTCTTATAATTAGGTTTTGTTCCAAATACGTCTTGAGTCTTCACGCAACTTTTTTTTTTATTGTTATGCTTCATTCCAAAAACTTTTCGTTAATATGTGATTTGGGTTTTTCAAGTTCACGAAGGAGGTGGTCATAGTTGAATACAAAGGAGGAACAACATTAAACATCTCGGAGAGAGACCTTCATCGAAATTCAATTTGAATCTTAATAACTACGAACTGTATGAAAAATAAGAAAGGGTTTGAGCAGGGAAAGGATTTCTTGAATGTGGAGCAGAGAGAGGGGATGGGAATGTGCATGCAATTTGATTGATGGAGGTTAACCAACAATCAACTATAATGATTCATGGTGTAAAAGAGAAATTGACAACAAAGCCTAATTCACCAAATCATAAAATGTAGTGAGACTTACTATTAGGTGGATGTGTGGTCACAATGACTGGGGATTATTAAGGGTTATAGTTGATAGCAAACCCTAATTCACCAAATGTAAACCACGGTCGAGCAAGGTGAAGAAAAGCTTACTTGAAACCTGTGTTCATTGTTGTGTTGATCTGTTCGTTGAGTTACCCATTGTTGTTCTTCTTCGCAATTTCCTGAGTTTTTTCTCCTTAAATTTGATCAATTATATGTGTGTAATATGAAATGGTGTTTGTTTTTGTTTTTTAATTTAGCCGACTTTATTTTTATTTGGTGTGTGTATTTTTTTATTATAATTAAGCCAACTTTATTTTTATTTTTTTTAATGTAGTGTTATCTAACATAACATAACGCTAACACCTCAACATCTCCTCCACAATGGGTTGTAGAGCACCTCTCAACGCAACTAGCCTAGATCCATCTTAACCACACATCCATCAAGCACCAAGAGGGATCAAATCTCTCGATGGGTAAACCTTTTTAGAGTGCAAAACTTGAGAAAAGGGTAAAGGTTTGCACCTTGAGAGATTTGATCCCTCTCGAGACTTGATAAATTTGGGGTTAAGATGGATTTATGATGGTTCCAGTCATGGGTGGTCACACAAAATTTGTAGATCGTCAACATTATGGATATGTAAATGTCTAAGATTAATCTGATCATTTTAAATAGAGATTATGAATCAAAAATATACTTCAAGAGTTACATGAGGAATAATTTGAATAGAAATAAAGTAACAATGTTGAATGATAAAAAATGTGAATAATAAGAATGTAGTTAACTACAAATAGTTTACATTGTGATCAATCTCAATTTTTCTTCTTATGATTTTCTTATAGTCACACCTACTACTTTTTCCATATTTTCATATTGATCATATGAAAAGGGAGGTTGAAATCGTAGACCATTCAAATATTTAACTCGAGATATTGCAGTAAATGTCATACCTCGTCTCTCTTGTTTCCTAATTTTAATAGTAGCTTTCTCCAATGCCAATCCTTGTGACTTATGGATGGTGAAGCCCCAAGCAAGTTTCAAAGGAAGTTGTTTTTTAATTATTACCTCTTTCAATAGGTGTATTAGGAACTGTTTGAGGGAATGATTCATCCCATGTAACTCCCACGTTATTCTCAAATCTTACTAAAACATATGTGGGTGGTTGGGGTGGTAAAATTCCAAGGTTATACACATTTTTTCTACAACTCCAAGAGCACCATTGACAAGTCTTGCATCAGTCTATATGTTTGATGTAAGCATCACCCAAGCTCCAACTGCGATAAGTAACTCAAGTTCCATGTCTCCCTCATCTATTTCCATAGGGTAGTTGTTTTTTCCTCATGCAGCAACACTAGTTGCAGCGAGACAATTTAAGTTTCTTAAACAATGCTTATTATGATTTTATACATCATCATATGTCACAAAAAAATGCATTTCCTTATCAAAGGAATCTTTTGTGGAAGTATTCGAGGAAGTATCTGTAGGAGTCATAAGTAACTTCCAATCTTTTATAGTTGGCATTGCATCCCTAACATTCATCAATGAATGACAAAAACATTTTTGCTCATTGATTTGTCTATCTTGTCGAAACAATATATCAAGGGTCACAACTATTGTGAATGAGCTCCATAATTCTTTTCCAAGACCTTCAAATGTATGTACATATTTATCCATAATAGGTGGTAATTGTCCCAAATCACCGACCAATATAAGTGATCTCCCACCAAAAGTAGTGTTAGCATTTTTTGGGAAAGCTTGGCGATGTCTAGAATCAATATTTGTTAACATATTTCTTCCAATGAAACTCATTGCATTTGTTAGGATATATTTCACATGCTTTATCTCTTATTGTAAGGTAATTAAATGGGATCCTTGTAGACATGTTATCTCTTTTAATGGTATTTAAAGTGCAAAATGAATTGTTGTTGCAGATATGTTGAAATTTGCAACCCTTGTAGGAGTAAAAGAAGTAACAAACTCTTCTCGGGAAGAGACTCACTTTCAAGGGGATTTTAAACAACTCTAATCAAATATGAATTTCATGTATGTACAGTTGCCTATATTATCATACGTAGTGTATCCACCCATGATCTATAATGGCCATGGATACTATCAAATGCTCTTCTTTTATTAACCCCCAAACTTTCAAATGAATAAAACTTTGCATGCTAGTTAGTAAGAATGGACCTCAACTTTCGCTTATGAGAAATGAAATGAATAGTATGATTTGAAGTGTCTTCATCCACAAAAATTGTGTTCCAATTATGCTCAACATCACAATCCCTATGTCCAAGCATATCAAAATCATTGTAATTTATAAATTTATATATAATGCATAAAGGATCTCACACTCATTCTCCCTAGAATCTATAGGCGAATTTGGAACTTCTTCTTTTTCATCATATTCAACCAGATTGATGGGAGACAACCAATTGCACTTAACGTGCCATGGTTTGTATCTCAAGTTTTCCCATCAGTTGTGTTGCCTACATCTATGTGGAAATCACGAAAGGTCTTGTATAACACCAACTCAGACCAACAAAATTCTACGAACTTGTCATCTTCTTGATCGGGAACTGAGTTAAAACGAGGAAACACACGTACAATAGATCCATTCTTTCATGGTAAACGCTTTTCCCCATGTCGTTGTTTGTCATATGACCATGATTTTGTGACATCTATCAATGCAAGGTGCTCAATATGGGCAAGTCGACTGGTATATGCATCAATAAGATAAATATCAATGTCAACATTATATGTATCAATCTTAACTTGTTTGAAAACCTTCTTACCAATATTCAGAACCACAAATCAATGACTATATTCAGACAGAGGAAGCTCTAGAAGCAAATGGCACATCTCTTTTGCATATATATCCTTATCAACAATGTTTTCACACAACAAAATCATGTATGCATGTGTTGCTGGTTCATTTGGATTATGAATAGTAGAGAGATGCATCAACATACCGTTGAATGTTTCCGATCCTTTTTCATATTTGACAACATATTTTGCTATGTAATTAAGGACCACACACTTCGAAAGAACATGTTGTCAATCTATATTAGCTCTCCACGTCATCATTTTTTCACAATTGTATGTATTCAATCTATCATCATTTCGTCTTGGTTCATATTTATTTTCTCCATTCTCATTAACATAAAGTTTTGATTGATCACATAGATCCCACGGTGCCTTATATGGACATACCAATTTTTCTGGCTTCTTTCAGAGGAAAGATTTCTAATTGCAAGTGATGTGATGTTCAACACAATTGAGAAGTTCTTCATATTCAATCATAGGATCAAATTGAAATATTTGTTGCATGTCCTTTAAGCAAGGATGGTCATCAACATCGAGTCTAACCTGAATATATATATGATGTCAATCATGTGGATTCATTGCATGCACACATCTATCCAAATATTCTTTTGTAGATCTAACTTGGGCAGGATTATCCCAACTCAATGTGTCCATATTAGGATCATTTTTTAACCATATAAGTCCATGCACATGTGGAGATCCATGATGTTTCCACTCATAGCGACACCAATAATCTATAGCTTGATGAAAACGATTGAAAATTTCCTCTCGAAACATTGTATGCCTTAAGTGCATATAATGTGCTACAATATGAGGATTATCATTATGCAAATCTAGAAATTGCATGTCTATTGCACTTAATGTGAAGAACATTGTTGGACACCCAATATGTTGAATCAAGTTAGATAACTCGACATGACACTTGCTCCAATATGCACGTGTACCTCTTAGTACAACTCCAAATGCATTAATATTTATGCAAGTCGTGAATCTAGAAGATTTTGTAAATGTTCTCGTAACTTATCCATTGTTAGGTAAATCCGCCATATTCTTTTTTACGAAAACTACAAAGGAATCATGAGCACGATGTCTCATGATGATATTAACTAAGAAGTATCTAAAGCGAGGGTGGCTTCCAAACCCATTGGCACGATATTTGAGAATCTGTTTTTCATATTTATAAAGATGAAAATTTTGTCTTCGTGGTTGCAACCAATTTGCTTCACTTATTGGGAACAATGATGGAAATGCCATATCAAATAATCCCTTAATGTTATACTCATTGATCGGAGATGAGCCAATTAAACACTTCATTCAATCCACCATTTGTGTTATGTTCCTTGTCATTAGCGTTATTCACCGAAGCTCAAATAAGCACAATCTCCCATGGTGCATTTGGAAGCTTTTCTGCAAAAGAAGATGTTTGCAATCCATCTAATGCATCATCAATCCATGGTACCTCTTGCAACATTGCAAATTTAGTGTCATTTTTTGTCTCTCATAAAGTAACTGAATTAATCATATGTGATACATCTGTTGCAATTTCAGGTAACTCATCAAGTGCATTATTATCAACTCGAACATCACAATAATATGGATAATTCTAAATCTTATATAATAATGCATCCATTAATCTTTGTTTTCTGATAGTAAAATCATAACTTGATCCTTGTTGACCCTTTTTCTGCATAACAATCATCCAATCTAAGTCTTTAATATGTCGAGGTAATGTCATGGAAACATCTTTAACCTCTTGAAGAAAATTAATGGTGTGTCCTCTATATTTGTATTGTCCACGTGTTGTGCTATCAACATCTCTTCAACTTGTGTGAGCACTTCAAGGACTCAAGGTTGTAATCTTGGATCCATATGGTTCTAAGCTAAAAATTTGTGATAAGTTCCTTCTCTTCTACATCTCATGCACATTGAACCTGTATTTTTATTAAATACCTGAACTCCAGCATATGACTCTTCATACACTTGACACATTTAAATTTGAGCCAATCAATCAATCCTATCACAAAATTTTGGATGTGCAACATTCATATCATGAAATGCAACAATTATATTATTATGAATTTGAATCTCTTAAGTTGGACCAATCTCCATATTTTCTACATCGGTTGGATCTATGTGTGTGTTGGTGGAATATTGTTTTCTTTGTCGACATGCATTCTTTCATTTATATTTTTGTTAAATCTATGTTCTTGATGTTCTTCAGTTGTCGTTTGTTGTGCCTTTCTTTGTCGATATTCTCTTTGTCATTCAGATTTTTGTTTTCTCTATTCTTCATGTTCTTCAATTGTCATTTGTTGTGCCTTTCTTTGTCGTTCAGATTGTTGCTTTATTTGTTCTTGACATTTTTTAGTTGTCATGTGTTTTGCCTTTTTTTGTCAATATGCTATTTGTCATTCAGATTGTTGGTTCATCTCTTTTTGACATTCTTCGGTTATGATTTGTGGTGCCTATCTTATTCAATATGCTCTTTGTCGTTCATATTGTTGGTTTAGCTCTTCTTGATGCTCTTCAGTTGTATATTGTTGTGCCTTTCTTTGTCGATATGCTCTTTGTCATTTAGATTGTTGGTTTAGCTCTTCTTGATGTTCTTCAGTTGTTAGTTATTGTGAATTTCTTTGTCGATATTATCTTTGTTGTTTAGATTGTTACTTTAGCTCTTCTTGATGCTCTTAAATTGTCATTCGTTGTGCCTTTTTTGTTGATATTGTATTTGATATTCTCGTTGTCATTCAGATTGTTGGTTTATCTCTTCTCTATTCTCTTCAATTGTTAGTTGTTGTGCCTTTCTTTGTTCTTCACTTTTTTGCTTTCTTCGATCTTCCCTTTGTTCATCACTCATTTGTTCTAACTTCTCTCTTTGTTGTTGTTGTTTTTCTCTAACATTTTCATGTGTTTGTCTTCTTACATCCTCAACATGCACATCATCCATTTGGTAATTATGAGAGGACATTGTAACTTGAATTATTGTTCAACAACTGTAATTGTAGTCTTGTATGAAACAAAGAAAATATTGAAATCAATGCATACAATGTTGAAATCAATGCATCTAATGTTGAAACACTAAAATCAATGCATCTAATGTTGAAATCAATGCATATGTTATTGAAATCAATGGAACACATTGAAATATTGAAATCTAATTTAATTTTATAACAATAATAATAATAATAATAATAATAATGATGATGATGATGATGATGATGATGATGATGATGATGATAAATATAATATACTCATTTAGGTTTCTGTGGTGAGAGATTTGTTTAGAATTTGTCGGAAGAACCACAGTGCTATTGACAGCTTGTCATCGACGTTTCGGATCCACAACAGGATCCATCTTCAGGACAAAAAAGCCTGAGGAAAAATAAGAGAGGAGCCCTTAATAAATAATGATGAGGCGGGTGAAAAAACTAAGGTCGGCTAAGTGAAACCCTAGTTTTGAGGAGATWTTTCCAAAAAAGGTAATAAATAGTGRTTTTAATTAATGAATTAAGTGGTTTAAATATTAAGTTTTTATGYTAAATGTAGGCTAAATTTAGGGTTAACCATATGGTGTTAGTATTATAAATATTAATTTTATGTTAATTATAGGTTAAATTAAGGTTAATTTAATGAGGTAAACCCTAGGTTTGAGGAAGTTAATATTAATATGAATCTTAAGTTAATTTGACTAATTATAGGCTAAATTTAGGTTCATATTATTAATATTAAATTTTATGTTCAATATAGGCTAAATTTAGGGYTAACTRTATGGTGTTAATAATATTAATAATAATTTTATGTTMATTATAGGTTAAATTAAGGTTAATAAAAAGAGGTGGCATTAATACTATTATTAATATTAATCTTATGTTAATTATAGGTTTTATTAATATCATATTAGTGGTAGAAGATTATAAGTTGGAAACACTTAGGTTGGTCTTTGAATTGGTTTAATTTTTAATTGGTATTATGTTGGTTAAGGTTAAGTTAGGTTAATATGTAAAAAGGTAATAAACTAGAGTTCTGAGTGTAAGGTTAATAATGTTTTCTTTCCCGAATGAGCGGGATCCAACTTTCACTAATCTCTAGGCCATTGTCTCTATTTAGGTTATCGGGATTTTTGATGATTTCGATTGCCTCTCTAATTCGTCTTTTAAGGAGATGGTCTTCTTTAGCTAAGATTTTGGTGTCCTCTAGGCGTATCTGATGCTTAGTTGTGAGAGAGTGTTTTGCTAGTGCTGAGGTGCGAGTTCATTCATTCTTGATGTCAGCACTATGCTCTTTAATCCTGGTGTTGAAAGAGCGGCCTGTTTCTCCAATGTAGCATTTTCCACAAGAGCAATCTATTCTGTATACTCCTTTGAAATTGTGTTGGTCAAGCTTGTCCTTAATAGATCTCATTTTCTGTTTGATGGTATTAAGTGGTCTGAATGTGGTCTTAATCTCCTTCTTGTTTAGGATTTTTGCGATTTTATCCGTGACTCCTTGGATGTAAGGGAGGTAGGCGGTGAGGCTCGATGTTTGGTTGTTTCTCTGTTGAGGTTTGTTATTTTCTTTTTCTATGGCTTTCCTTATTGCGTTCTCAATCTCTTTTTCTTTGTAACCTATGTTTTTTAAGACTTTGTGAAGGTGAATTTTCTCTTGTTCTAGGTGTTCTTTATCTGAAATCATTATGGCTCTTATTTTTCCTCAGGCTTTTTTGTCTTGAAGATGGATCTTGTTGTGGATCCGAAACGTCGACGACAAGCTGTCAATAGCACTGTGGTTCTTCCGACAAATTCTAAACAAATAATAATATAATTTTAAGGTCACGGTACCATTTCAAACTACTTAGTTGAAACATTTTTTTCTTTGCTTTTATTAAAATACATATTTAAATTTAAGTGATTAACATAATGATATTAATTTTACCATTATATCAAATTATTTATTAGTTTATATGTTTAATATATATATATTTTTTCTCTTTTTACTTTTGTAATTGACCACTAAACGATATTATTCGAAATTTACTTTTACCTAACTTCAAATTTTACCTAATTTTTTAAATATAAATGGTCTACCCAATATCATAAAAAAAAACATAATAAAATAAATCTTGCTTATTATTTTATTTTTTTTCGTGAGAAAATAACGTGAAAACAACATAACTTTTATTCCAGAGTATAAAAGTTACAACCCTTGGGTGCTTTTGTGCATCAACATACAAAAAACCAACAATAATACTCCTATATTTAGTGAGATCCTATTATCCAGGAGGATATCGGTGGCCACCCACCTATTCCAACCGGCTCAATTTTTTTTTTTGGTAATTTACTATTTTTAGCAGTTTTTCAGGTCCTAAACTTCTGGGGCCATTATGAGGGCCTAAACGACGTTTCTTTTCGCGATCGAGCAACTTAAACATCAACAAAAGTTATGACCCTGGGAAGTTGATGTACTAACTTACCCCAACAGGGCCCACATGACTTTTGGCACTTCATCTCCTAGGGTTAGGTTTTTGGATGTCTAGGATTTTGGCATTCATGTTTATTGTAAAAAGTTTTTAGATCCTCATTGTACTCATCTTCTTTCAAATGAGCGCAACCGTCACATCTCTTCTCAAAGATAAGCCGCCACCATCCTAGCAAGCTTGTAGTCAGTCTGCATTTTACAGTTCAACATATTTCTTTATTGAATAGAAGCCAGTTTTAATGTATCTATGTCATTTCTCCTTGTGTCTCTGTGTTAATAATAATAATAATCTGTGTTCATTTCGTTCTACTCGTAAAATTTGGATCAGTGGTATCAGAGCAGTTTTCTCCTCGTCTTTATTAATGCATGTCCCTAACGAGGTCATGGTACAAAGAGTTGGGTCTCAAGCTTGTTTCTCTTGAGGGAAAAAGCTCTTGCACGCCCAAGCAACCTTCCATGGCGGGAGAAAAGAAAGATGAAGGGACTGGAGATCCTTTCAAAATTTTGCTTGAGGAATCCCTCGCGCAACAACGGAACAAGATGATGGAAAATTTTGCACAAATCCTTCAACACCTACCAACAGGCGACGCATCTTCCTCGAGCGGAGGCGCCACCCCATTCAAGGTACATATCAACTTTGATATTCCTATATTTGAAGGTCATGCAGATGCAGACATTGCAAACAAATGGTTGAATCCACTAGAAAGGTATTTTTCTTTCCATAATTTTTTGAATAGATAAAATGTTACTTTTGCGCTCCTCAAATTTGTCCCCCATGTCAAATATTGGTGGGAATTTTTTTGTGAGAAAAAGGCAATAGAGGAACCCTCCTTATTACAGTCGCATTCACTCAAGAGTCCTTGAGGGATGCTATTAAGGAACAATACTACCTTGTTGGAAGTTATGATGACCTGTATACAAAATGGACCACACTGTGGCATGAAAGGGACCAAGCAATGCCAGAGTTCACAAATATTATCTTCCATACCTTGCACACCAAGATGGGTATCAAAGATTCTGAACGAAATCTAGTGCTCAAGTATCGCAGTGGTCTGCATAGATACATCGAAGCAGAAATGGAGTTTCTGGACATCTCGTCCTTGGGCGCGACCTATTGGTATGTCGTCAAAATCGAGCAAAATCTTCAAAAAAAGACGCGGTAGTTTGGGTCTCGGAACCCCTCACAGCAGAAGTAGGGCAAGAGCATCCCTAACCCGCAAAACAAAGGACAGAGAAAATATGTTCAACCTCAAGAAAACCAATCTAATTCGCAATCAATGAAGGGCAGTGGAAAGATGGAGAAAGATACCGAGAAGTGGTGCAACTTCCATAAGAGCCCCTGGAACAACACTGTTGATTGCCACTCAAAACAGTCATTGGGGGCTGAGATGAAAGCCATTGAATCATATGCAGGTTTTGACTCTGAGTTAGAACTAGAAAAGGGGAGACAAATCATTGACATGGAACCAGTGCCACTGTTTCTACCACCAAGATTCAACCCAATGAACCTGATGAGCCAGAGGAAGGCGAGCGCCTCTTTCATACACATATGTGGGTGAAAGGCACCCTGTTGTACTTCATCATTGATAGCGGTAGCTAGAAGAACCTAATATCAACGGAGGTTGTCAAGCTGCTAGCCCTGCCAACAACGTCGCACCCGCAGCCCTACACCATTAGATGGCTCCCCCAAGGAAGCAATCTTCGCGTCAGCCAACAATGTCGCTTGTCATACGAGATCAAGCCCTTCAAAGATGAGGTATTGTGTGATGTTTCTCCCCTTGAAGTTTGTGATGTTCTTTTGGGCCAACCTTATTTATGGAAGCATCATGTTGTATATGAGTCTAGGCCTCACAGTGTTATTATTACTTTGAACAAGAAATTGTACAGGATACCTGAGGTAGTCCCACCTAGTGCCATTTCCTTGATCTCTGCCAAGCAATGTAGGAAGGTCATCTTCTAGACCGAGAAGTTTTCCTTCTTCGTGATTCACTCTCAGAGTGAGAAAAAGATTGCATCCACATACAGGGCCTTCGCGGTCGACCTCTCCACACAACAGAAGCAAGTGGATAAGGTCGTGGAAGAATATAAAGACATCTTCTCCTCACCTACTAGGGTACCTCTGCACTGTTAGGTCAAGCATTCCATCGATCTGACCCCCGGTGCACCGCTACCCAATGGGCCAGTCTATCACCTCTCTCTGTTATAAAATGAGGAGATCAAGCATCAGATCCAAGAACTGCTCCACAAGGGGCACATCCGACCCAACTCATCACCTTGTGGAAGATCGATCATGCTAGTACAGAAGAAAAACAGGACCTGGCGACTCTGCATTGATTACCAATCCCTAAATAAAATCACAGTCTGGAACCGGTACCCGATTCTCTAAATCGACGATCTCTTTGATCAACTTAAGGGGGGGAAATACTTCAGTAAGATTGATTTGAAGTTTGGATACCATCATGTCCCAATAAAGCAGACAAATGTATGGAATATTGCCTTCAAGTCAAAAGAAGGTCTTTTTGAATGGTTGGCCATGCCCTTTGGCTTGACAAACACCCCATCAAATTTCATAAGGATGATGGACGATATATTGAGGCCTTTCACCAATTCTTTTGTAGTGGTGTATTTGGGTGACATCCTCATCTACAACAAGACTTGGGCGAAACACTTGCAACATATCCAACATGTTATGCACACTCTGCGACAGCACCAACTATATGCCAACTTGGAAAAATGTTCCTTCCTTATGGACAGGGTCCAATGCCTCGACTACGTTGTTGATGAGCATGGTGTGCATGCGGATCCAACCAATATCTAGGTCATATGTGACCGGTGAGCCCCAATCACACTCACTGAGATTCATAGCTTCTTAGGCCTTGTCAATTTCTATCGCAAGTTTGTGTTGGAATTCTCCCATATTGCATGGGCCCTCGGCCAAGTAACCAGCGGTGGTGGTAAAGAAAAGTTTGTGTGGGGCCTGTCCCAACAATAAGTGTTCGATGATTTGAAGCAACGCTTGTGCTCAACCTCGGTTCTCTCATTACCTAACCCGCAACAACCCTTTGAGATCAAGACAAACGCTTCCGAATATGTTGTGGGCGCAATTCTCACTCAGCATGACCACCCTGTGGCCTATCATAGTGAGACACTATCAGATGTTGTCTGTAAGTACCCTACTTATGACAAATAAATTCACTCCATTGTGCAAGCCTGCCGCCAGTGGAGGCATTAAATCCTCGGGAAGGAGATAGTCATCCACACTGATCATAAGTCGTTGCAGTTTATGCAGACACAAGTCAAATTGCAGAATGACCACCATCAGAAGTGGTCCACATACTTGTAGCAGTTCCACCTCAATATCGAGTATAAGATAGGTAGTACCAATAGGGTCATTGATTGCCTCAGCCGACCTCCAGTCCTGACACTCACCACGGTGCTAGACTCTTGTGGCCACGAGACCTTCGACTATCCCCACCTCTATGAGACAGACCCTGACTTCGCCACCACCTACCATATGTTGGGCACCAACACAGTTGTCACTATTTTCCATTTACACGATGAGATATTGTGTCATCTTGGCCATCTCTGCATTCCCTCAAGCAAGTGGGCGAAGATGATTTTGGAATCCCACTACAGACAAGTGGTAGGACATGTTGGCATCGAAAAGACAATGGCAGTGCTGCAAAAACAATTTTACTGGCCAAAACTTCGACATGATGTCAGTAAGTATATCAGGTTCTGCACTTCCTGTGCAATTTCCAAACTGACCTCTAAGAAATAAGGCTTGTACGCCCCTCTGCCCACTCTTGACATGCCTTCGGAATCCATCTCAATGGACTACATGTTGGGCCTTTTGTCCACCAAGCGGCGAAATGACTGTGTTTTTTGGTTGTTGATCGCTTTTCTAAGATGACGAATATGGCCACCTAGAAGAAGAGCATCACTGCAAAGGCCACTGCCAAGCTCTTCTTTGAACGAGTGTGGGTATATTTTGGGATCCCACAAACCATTATCTCATATCGGGACAATCGTTTCTTTAGCAAATTGTGGTCGAGCCTCTAGTCACGGTTGGACACCAAGCTCACCAAATCCACTACCTTCCACCCCTAGAAGGATGGCCAAACGGAGGTCGTCAACCTGATGATCATGCACATCCTACACATGTACAATTCCAAGAACCCCCGCACGTGGGATGAGAGTCTTCCCTATGTTCAACACAACTACATAAAGATCTACAAAGCTCCACCAGCCACAACCCCTTTCAGGTGGGATTGGGATTTCAACCATTGGGTCCCATGGATGTTGCATTACCCCTTGCGACCACCCAGGCAGACTCGTCGCGTGCTACAATTGAAGTTGACAAATCCACCCTGATCATTGAGTGGATCCAAGACATATGCCAATAGGTTCAGGATATTTTACAGAAGTCCAATTCCAAGTACAAGTAGTGCCATGATTAACACAGGGTGCCACACCAGTTTCAGGCGAGAGACAAAGTTTGGTTCCAGTTGCAAAAAGAATGCCTTAGAGGGACTCATCAGAAGCTTTGTCCACTTTGTTGAGGACCTTACACCATCACCAAGGTTGTGGGTGACAAGTCTTTTGAGCTCAACATTCCCCCCTTCCTTGGCTTGCACCCAGTGTTCAATGTGGACCTCCTTCGTCCATATTTTCCACCATTATTGGACACCTCGGAGATAGCAAAACAATTAACACCAACATATCTCAACCCAGATTGCATGGAACATGCATCCACTAATTATATTGTGGACACATAGGTCAAGGGCACTTGCCAACAGAGGATCCAAGTTTATCGGGTTGTCAAAGCAGGGAAGCTCATGCACCAAGGCAAGTGGCTCACCTGGGGCCAAATTCAACAGAAATTTCCTCATCTAATGGGGGAACTCAACATAATGGAGACCATTACTTCCTAATGGGGGAGGATTTATCTAGGAGGATATTGGTGGCTACCCACCTATTCCAACTGACTCAAAATAGTTTTTTGGCACTTTACTATTTTTAGCAGTTTTTTAGGTCCTAAACTTCCAGGGCCATTTTGAGGGCCCAAATGATGTTTTGTCATGATTAGGAACCTCAATGATATTTAAAGACACGATTGAGCCTATGAAATTAAGCTCCTCATTAATACCTTTCCAACGATCTATCGTGCTCCCCAAACGAAGTTCGTATGCAAAAGTTACGACCTCGTGAAGTTGATGTACTAACTTACCCCAACGGGGGCCAACATGACTTTTGGCACTTCATCTCCTAGGGTTAAGTTTTTGGATGTCTAGCGTTTTTGAATTCATTTTTATTGTAAAAAGGCTTTCATATCCTCATTGTACTCATCTTCCTGCGAATGAGCACAACTGTCACATCTCTTCTCAGAGATAAGCCGCCACCATCCTAGCAAGCTTGTTTTCAATCTGCATTTTATTGTTAAGCATATTTCTTTACTGAATAGAAGCAATTTTTACTGCATCTATGTAATTTATCCTTGTGTATCTAAGTTAATAATAATAATAATTTGTGTTCATTTCGTCTTGCTCATAAAATCTGGATCATCCTACCTCATAAAGAGGTCACAAAAATGTCCAATTTTTTTCAAAATGGTGAAATACCAGGGACCATATCCATGGAACAATATATATATAGCAATCGAAGTGTAAGTAATATGTTTTCACTATGAGAGCTCAACCTCCCATCAATGAAATCCTCCATAGAAAGAATATTAACATCCAAATTAATGGCATCTTTAGACAAACGATCAACATCAAAATTGGTTTCCCTAAATATATGGCAGAAAGTGATATCTAGAAAGATAGTAGACATAAACTTCAGGCTCAACCCAAGATTTTGAAGCTCCAGAATTTCAAGAGCTCGAACATTGTTCATCCAATCAGTGGCCAATTTAGATTCCTCGAAAACTCAAAGAGTGTCAACATTGTGATTTTTTGCACAATGAAGAAGTTCTAAAATAGCCTGGAACTCAACACAATTATTTGTACCAACACCTAAGTGACCACTACCATTAACATAATTGGATTATGG
>SNQJ01S0202962.1:0-16712 GCA_010110895.2 Picea sitchensis | reverse complement strand
GGTCTTCAAGGAGGAAGAAATCGACAGTTGTGATCTTACAGAGAAGATGGACAAAATCTCGTCAGCCATCAGATCTCAGGAAATTGCGCCGGAATTAAACCCTAGTGTGCAGAGAAGGAATCCTAGTCGTTGATCTCGGCAGGACGAGTGTCAACATCCCAGAGAAGTCATCGGGATAACAGGGTCATCGGAGTTTTGTTAAGTCTGAGAACCGAGGCCTTGTGGTTCTCGAAATCCCGAGAACGTATTCTAGCCATTGATCTCGGTAGGACATGTGTCAGCGTTCTGGGAGGCATCAGGATTTCACCCATCGGGGAATTTAGGAGTGTAGAACTGTTGCAATAGGAAATCGCGACCCGCGATTTCCCGATAGGATCGGAGCTGTCCAAACAGCAGGGACACGTGGCAGAGGATCCCGAAGAGTCGGAGATCGGGGAATCGGGGTTCTCGGAGACAAGAGACTCGTGCATGTTGAAATCACGAAACGCGATTTCCCGACCAGATCTGGGCCATCCATCGACGTGGGCGCGTGGCGAGAGATCCCAGAGAATCGGAGTTCGGGATATCGGGATTAACGGAGTCATGCAACTCGTGCACAAGGGAATCACGATACACGATTTTCCGATACAAGTTGAACCGTCCATCTGTGGGACAGATGGCAACCATCGAGAACCATCGACGTTTGGTTCCATCGGAGAATTGGGAATTTCCGAAGACGTAGGCATGCTGGTATTGAAAACCTCGAAACAACAAAGGGTAATCAGGACCATCCATCATTTGAGGGACGCGTGTCCGTGGATCTAAAGTAGTCGGGGTTCGGCATATCGGAGTTTTCGAATACATAGAACCCTTGCCACACGAAATCGCGATCCGCGATTTACCGACAAGATCGGGACCATTCGTTCAGTTGACACGTGGTAGAGATCTACACCGTCGGAGGAAGTCCCGACCAGGAGTCAATTTCGTTGGAGTTTGTGGTCCATCGGGAAATCGGGAATCTCAGGGACATGATGTATAGGCACTTTGAATTCGCGATCTGTGAAACCCCGATGAATGGGGGCCAGCTGTCAGCACAGCAGCGGAGAAGGACGAAGTTGTAAGGAATACGCGTGTCAAGCATCCGGAGAGAATCGGGAATCGGGATATTGCGGGTCCCGTGGACTTGTGTCTTGTGACATTGGAAACCCCGTAACCCTGACGGGGATAAGGTAGTGGTCACGGTGTTGGTCATGTGGACTAGAGGCTTAGCCAGTGGGGCTAGCGTGATCAAAAAAACGCGTCGCGAATCGGGAAATCGCGAGTCCCGAGGATATGTGTTTTGTGTCATCGCAAATGCCGAAATCCCGATGGAAGGTTATATGACAATGATCATATGGTAAATGGTCACATGGACCATTGTATAGCGAAGGGGGCTAGCCAGTGTAAAGGTGCGTCGAGAGTCCAGGGGACTTGTGCATCCTGACATTGAAAGGCGCCAAACCCCGACAGGATTTAAGGTTGTGGACTAGTGAGGGTGGTGGTCGTATTAACCGGGACTTAGCCCGGAGAACCAATATGTCAGGAGCACATCGGGGATCGGAGGATCGAGAATTCCGGGTACGTGTGCACCTCAGCACCGCAAACTCCGAAACCCCGATGAGAAGTTGTCACTATGGTCATATAGGGACCGGTCGTGTGGACCAAAGGCTTAGTCGAGTGGGGCTGAGGCAACCAAGGAGTGAATCAAAGATCGATGATTGCAGTTGCAAAAACATCATGGGTGTCAAAACCCCGATAGAAGATACCCCGAATCCCGATATTGAACCAGGGATTGGCATTTCGCTAATGCAGGTTTCTGGAGATTTCCCATTTGTGGGAGACTAACTCATTTTTTTTTTAAGTTATGATAGTGGGTGTGTTACAGTTGGATGCCAACCTTGTGAGTTCAAGAAACCATAGAAGACCATAACCTTTGATCCCAAACTCAAAATTAAGCATGATTGTAGTTGTTGGAAAGATCTTGACGAGCCGAAAACAATGGCACCTTCAAGGAAAGGTATTGAGATAGATAAAGAAAGATGACATGTTGATGCCCCACTCCTTAAAATGTTACTTAGGGGGTTGGGTGTTTTACAACATTCCCTTACTCCACCGGTTACATGCCCTAGATACAATATAAGCAGGTAAACCCACATAGTGGTGGGTAGCGCATCAGGAACATCTTTTCAACTGGGCAGTTATAGATTAATGTAAGGGAAAGGGTTAGGCCAAGGGTCAATATTCGATAATACATGTGTTATTGCAAAATGCGTTGGATAGTCAAGTAATGGAAAGGTGTGTGAAGAATCTATTTAAAAACCCAGCGCACTCTACTGACAGGAAATTATGTTTGTCCTATTCCTCTGACCCTCGTCGAGCTAACCCATGAAGCGTGAAGGCTGAAGGTTGAACCCAATATAGAATTGGGTGGTTAGCAAGTGCCCCTAGGTCTAGATACAACTATCGTATATCCTCCATGGTGAATACCAAGAAGTTGGATACATGTGAAGAAGCATCGCGACTCCTCAGGGGTCGACACGACATATTGATATTTGGTGTACCAGTGCAGGGGTGTGCAGGAATCATGTGTTATTCCCCTAAAGAATAATACCTCACACATGTGTAGAGAATTCAACATCATATTCAAGATAAGGTGGCATAGAAATGGTGGTATAGTAAAGGTGGATGAGACAGGAAATAATCCCAAAAAGATTTAGTTTGGATTGGGAAAAATCAAGGCATTAATGCACATGTCGGTGGAGATATTTTCCCAATTTGGAATGCGTGGAAACTTAATTACATCAGATGGATGAAAGGATGGCATAAATGTTGCAAATAAATAGCCTCTCCAACTGAGGTGACTTTGAAGGAAAGAATTAAATGGGTTATTGGTTGACTAACACCAATGATCGGGTAGTAACTCCAAACCAGGTGGGGTGGCACCCTTGCAACATGTGGAATTTATATACAAGTACATATGGAAGACATGATTGTGTTGGCTCACTAACACCTATTAATATACACTCACTCAGCTCTCGAAGTTTATTGTATCCATATCAAACCACTAGAAAGAGAGAAGGAGCTCTACCAATGCACAAAACCCCCTCGATTACGCACCAGGAAAGTTGTATTGTATTGATTAGTCCCGAAGTAGTTTCAAGATCTGTAAGCACAACTTAGGAAACCATGGTCATCATAGAACAAAGTTCCTCCCCGATCAAGCCCCATGCATGGCAGAAGTCCAAGGCAATGAAAGAATGGTTAGTACCAAAACAAGCGATGTCATATGGACAAAGTTTTAAAGGGATGAAGTTGGGTAAAGGTCCAGTCCTTTGGTTCACCGACCGCAATATTCGTGACTGAATCAGTTTCCAAACATAGAGTTCAACAAGTATGCATATGTCATCCAATGATTCGATGGAACAAAGAAGATAGTTATCTAGAAATGGGTAAATCCCCTTCGAAAGTCTGGTATTCTCACATTGCTCAATTTTCCCCATTTCAGTCGGGCCCCACTAGTTCAGGCATGTGTTCACTTCCTCCTTACCAAGTTGCATGACAGTTTTCTATCGCTTAACCAGACATACCTAGAACAACATAATATAATGCATCAAGTTTTGGGCCTCCTTATCTTTAGTGAAGATCAAGCCATGTTCGCCCCTAGATTTTCACCCTTGAAAATATTGAGGGTTAAGAGCCAACATGCATTATTTTGGTTGGCATTCAGATATTTTCCCAAAGTTTATCATTTGTGTGAATCTGTGGTTGGTTCCCATCAAAGACAGGTACATGTTCAGTATATGGTTGTGTTTTTCTTCAAAGACTGAGTTGGCTTGGTTTCCCATTCAATTAAGAGAGATGTCCATATATAGCAGGTGACCCTACTTTTTAGGAGAGAATGATTGGAGACTCATTTGATAGTTTTGAGAATACATGGTTGGTCCTTGCATGATAATGAGTCTGATGGACCTTTTCTGATGATCATCCAAGTACTTTGTATTTTTAATAGGTTGAGATCCAAGCCTCAAATTGAGATTCTCAGTGTGCAGTATTCATCCTTGAGACATTCTGAGTATTTTGGACCTTTTCCAAGTGACATGCATGGTATTTTTTTTTTTAGCAGGTGGAGCACAAGGGCTCACATGTCTATTTGATTGCATATTTAGAATATTCGTAGAAAATTGAATCTGATGAGTATGATATCATTGACATGCGAGCACATTCTATTTTTAGAGGTGTCTATTTTTAGACATGGGATACATGGAAGTGTTCTCCTAGTCCTCCTGAAATTTTGGACAATTTCCTTTTTGTTAGGAACCGGGCCCTATTTTTATCAATTTTTGTTTATAGTAGGGGTGGTTGGCTCCAGAAGTGATAAGTGGCAGGGTCAAATTTCAACACATGGCGATGATTCAGTGTGACATGTGGCAATGATTCGGTGTGACATGTGGCATATAATTGGAATCATTTGATAAGGGTTTTCCAAGGAAAAGGCATTAAAGTCAAAATTAAATAATTAAAGAGGGGCGGATGGGTGAAGTGGCAATCCCATGGAAATGATTGAGCCAATCAAGGATTAATTTTCTCACTAACTTTTCTCTCACTCACCATAACTCCAGTTTCCATGCATTAATTTTGCTAAATTCCCTTTAATTTCCTCTTAAACATTAAATCCCTACAAATTAGGGTGCATTCTCTCTCTTGAGCTAGCACATGACTCCTAGAATCAAATTTGGCATGAAGACATGTGTTAGTTAGATTTTCTCATCCTCCATGCGACTCAAACCTTCATTAAAGCCCCAATGAAACATTATTTTACTCATTTTTTCCTCCTCTATTCAAATAATGCGCCCCTCACTTTCCCTTTTCCCTCACACGTGTGGCATATTCTTGAATCACAATCATTCATCCTTCCATGTATGGAGCCCCTACTCGTGCTCCTCTCTATTCCTATGTGTTTTCCTCCACATATGTGGCTCTTTAGAGCTTAAATATCACACATGGGCTCTCAATTCCACACCCTTTCATCTCCTAGTACACATTCCCTAAAAAATAAGGCACAAATCCCTATGTCTTGCACATGCACTCTCACTCACTCATCCTAATCTCTCCTCCTTTCCTAGAATGTTCCTAGATCTATCCCTAAATTTATATTTCCCTCACTCCTCACTTAGTATTCCCTCATAGTTCTCCTATTATGACACTCCCATGTGCATTCTGCAAACAAGCTAGTGCACAAGCCCCCATTTTCTCTTTAATTGACACACCTTTACTCCCTCTTGACCCTCTCATGTGGGAATGTGACGCATATTCTCACTCCACTTCCCCTTGTGCACTGTTATGACCCAAGGGGGGCATATATATGGCTAAATGTATATGATATGACCCCAAGGGGGGGCATATATGGGCTTAAATGTACGTGTAATGTGTAAATACATATGTAATAGGGTCGACCTAGTGATAAAGGGGCCTCATGTGCAAGTGTGAGTAGATATATATAAGAGATAATGTATTCATTATTGGGAGGTGAATAATGAAGTATGAATGGTATTTGGTTATTTGGAGGGGGTTCCCCTATTCTTTAAGGAGTTATTATGTAAATTATCTATTTTGGAGTTGTGTTCCATGTTGACATTCTATACATGGTGTGTACTTCTATTATTTTATGATATTTTGAGCATTTTGGTTCATTACAATTGGTATCAGAGCTCAAGGTGTTGGGGTTTTGCTGATGCATCTAAGACACCTTGTAATTTTCGATATAATTTTTTTTCTACGATGTTTCAGAAGGAAATCCTTGGAGTATATTTAGCATATGGATCAAGGTAATTGGGGTTAAATTTTATCTCTTGTGGATTTATACTTTTGGAGATATAGCCTGTGCAAGCTCGGGTTCTGGAATCATCCTGAATTTAGTCATCTCAGAATTGTCTCTATAAAAACAATTATGTGAGGTTTTAGACCTTAAAACTTGGAGGATATTCATATAAATTAGCAAGTTAGCTTTGATAAAAATTTCAACTTATAGGTCATCCTACTTTTGTAGATACACCCTTTGTAAGATAGGGTAGTTGACTAGTCCTATTGACTAGTCTCAAACATGTGTTCCAGGTAAAACAACCATAAATTATTTAGAGAGGATCCAAATTGTGTGAGACTAGTTGCATTGAATATTGGACATGCCATATTATTTCTGGTAAAATTTTCATAATTTTGTATCAATTATTGTGTATGGGGAACGTTGTACAAGTGTTCTCTCCTGGAAAGGCCAAAAATCAGCAAGGTGTGGGGAAGTTACCATAACTTCCACTTGGCACATCCAATTTTGGTGAGACCTGTGGCATTGCAGAGAAGAAATTCTAGAGTAAAATAGGTCATAATTTCAGACTAATAAGGGCCAAAATTGCAAAGATACATCATAAGTAAGGTCGGCCAGGAGGGTTGACTCCAAATAAAGGTTTCCAAGGTATGTTGACTTAAAACTATCATAACTTTTTATTGGAATGTCCGATTGAGCTAATTCAAAATCCGTTGGAAAGATAAAACCTATAATATTATGTTGAAACAATTATTATAACTATTTGATACATTTATACTTAAAATGTGGAGGTTTTAAGTCAAGGATTGGGGTTAGACCTCAATTATGAATCAATGACAATGCCTAACTTTAGTGGAGATGAAGATAAACATGAAATCAATCCCAAGGAATGGTTGAGGATGGTGAAGGAATGTTGTATGAGGATTGGTATAATTCCTTGTGGGTTATCTTTTTCCTTTTTAGGTGGAGCTCATAAGTGGTGGAGAAACCTTGATGAAGATTCTAAACTCCACTCCACATGGGAAGAATTTGAAAAAATCTTCTCAGATAAATGGATTAGGGATACAAAAATGGAGGAAATGTATATAATTCAAGATGAATTAATAGAAGCAAGGAAATAGATTAAGAAGAAGGGTCAGGATCTATATAAGATAATATCCCTTAATGAATCACTCATTAAGGAGTTTAAGAACCTAAAGCAAGAAAATACTAGCAAAGGCAAGTGGTAAAAAGGTGAATCAAGGGAAGATTTGAAAAAGAAAGATGAAGAGATATGTAGATTAAGAAGCCATAATAAAAAAAATATTGGATGAGGTTAAGAGATTGAAAGAAGAAAAGAAGAATTGTCAAAATAAAGAAGAAAGACGAATCTTGGATGAAGAATCTACCAAAAGACTGCAAGAGGAAATTTGCAAGAAGGTTGAGGAATCCTTAAATACCGATGAGGCGAAGTTGGAAATGCAAGCCAAAATTGAAGAAGGACATCATAATTTGATTGATGGGGTCACCTTGAAGCTTCAAAAGGAGAAAGAAGACAATATTCAAGAAGGTCAACAAAAGATACTTGAAGAAGTTGAACTCCATCTAGAGGATGTACATGCCAAATATGATGATATTATCTCCAAGTCTAGAGTAATAAAGGACCAAGAAAAGATGATAGAGGATGTCATTGTCTCTGAAAAGAAGATAGATGAAATGCATGTGAAGAGTGAAGAAAAACCGTCAAATGTGAAACTGTATCGACACCCTCATTACCAAGAAACATTTCAAGGAAGACAAGAAGGACAATATCAACATTATGAAGGAAGAAGATGGAATACTTGTCAATCTACATGGGAAAAGGCATCACCAAACTACTCTTAAAAAAGCTATTATCGGATACCAACAACCACTACAAATTGGATAAGCTTCAACAAAAATACATGGAATCAAAAGAAAGAAACTTATGCATCAACTAGACACTAAGGATTAAGACCGAAAACAATTGATTTTGGATGGATAGATCATCAACAATGGAATGAAGAAAGAAGGAACATAAGAAAATCATATTACTTGGTTTCATCACATGTGACTCCTTTAAATGCAAAGCTTTGAGGACAAAAGTTTTTGGAGGGTACTATGTTATGACCCAAGGGAGGCATATATATGGCTAAATGTATATTATATGACCCCAAGGGGGGGCATATATGGGCTTAAATGTATATGATATGACCCCAAGGGGGGGCATATATGGGCTTAAATGTATATGATATGACCCCAAGGGGGGGCATATATGGGCTTAAATGTACATGTAATGTGTAAATACATATGTAATAGGGCCGACCTAGTGATAAAGGGGCCTCATGTGCAAGTGTGAATAGCTATATATAAGAGATCATGTATTCATTATTGGGAGTTGAATTGTGAAGTATGAATGATATTTGGTTATTTGGAGGGGGTTCCCCTATTCTTTAAGGAGTTATTGTGTAACTTATCTATCTTGGAGTTGTGCTCCACGTTGGCATTCTGTACATGGTGTGTACTTCTATTATTTTGTAATATTTTGAGTATTTTTGTTCATTACATGCACATGCATTCCTCACTACCTCATGTGCATATCCTCCTATTCCTATTCTCTCTCCATCTCCTATGTGCCCTCCTTGGTGTCTTATTGGGATGTGTCCCCTCTCTTGGCTATATATTGGAGTTTGTGATACATTATTGGTGTTGGATATTTTTCAGCAGTGGCATAAATCTTATTCTTTCTTCTTTTCTCTCATTATCTAGTCTAGCTACTCTCTCTTTGAGCAAGAATAGGCATTATATTGGTTGTAGAATTTTTTTATTGTGGCACAATCAACCTTTGGAAATCCTATAATAAAGAAGTGTTGTGTTTGTTTCCAAACTTTCCTTGTTGTTGGTACCTCGTTCTTATTTTTACAATTAGATTAATAGTTCTTACCATTTATTGTGATGTTAAGCTATATTTTAAGTGGTTTATTTTCTTGTTCCTTCTATCTCTCTAGTGCTAACCGTGTAGGATCCCCCCAAGCTAGTTAAATCAATCTTTTACTAATGCTTATGTGGTGTGTTTACACAATTTCCAAAGCAATTTTGCTAATGTTTTTTTCATTAATTTCAAAAAATCAGACCTCTGAATAGCATCCCAGTAACTAGGGACTCCCCCCTAAGGTTGGCATGCACCAACCCAAACGAAGAGGATACTTGCCTATGGCAAATTGGGGATTTTCTCCTCAAATTAACACCTTCTTCATCATTTTTTTTTCTATTATATTGGCTCAATTGGAGGGTGAAAAAGTGTGCTAACAAATTAATTGGTGATGTTGTCAAGGAAAGCAAGCCTTGGTAACATGAAACTCAGTGAGTTTTTACTTTAATTGTTTTATTTTATTTCACTCACCTGATGACTCCAGAGTATATAGGGTTGAATTCACAGGGGAACTTATGCATATCATCTCAATTTGACCCCACTCAAGGATTATTTCCATCAATCCACAAATCGAAAGACTTGTTTCAAAATACTTCTTTCATCACTCTGACCGCTAGTCCTGCTCTTAGAGTTGATTCAATTGTTCTACAATCAGTTCAGGTATCTCTTCCATTCATTAATGAAACTATTAGCACTATGGTAAGTACTTAGAAACCTTAGGTATCATCTATCCCATCCTCAATTGCTTTAATTTTTCCAAGTTCCAACGCTTCCATTGTTTTAAGTTCTAGCAACATGGTCGAGCAGGGAGCTAGATTTACTTTTAATGCTTATGCATAGGACCACATAGATCAATTTGTGAAGGTATGTGATGATGAGGTAGTTGAGCATGGGGATGTGGAAAATAATATGTTTGTATCGACCTTAGAAGGTGAAGCGTGTGCATGGTACAAGGGTCTTCCAAATAATTCCATTGACGGATGGAATTCCTTCAGCATCAAGTTCTTAGAAAGATGGGGCGACAAATATGATACTTCTCTCTTACTCAAAAAAAAAAATTTCAAACATTAATAAGCAAAAGAATGAGACTATTTTGGAATTTAAAAGACATTTTTCTAAATCTTATCATAAAATTCCTAATGTTGAGTTTGCTTTAATTTCTTATTTAGAGAAGTTTGATGGAATTTTAGGTGTGTTGATCAGGAAAAAGGAACCACAAACATTGGATGTTTCTTACAATGAGGCCATAAAAACTGACAAACACATTTCCTTGTCCTTGAAGGCACAAGTCCCTCTTACACAATTGGTTGACCCACAAGATAGAAAAACCTTAAGCCCCCTTATGCCACCATTGCTAGAACCTAAGTAGGAAGAGGGTACAACCAAAGATGCAACTTTAGGTTTAGTGAATGACTTGAATGATGGAATAGTAAAGTTTGAAAAAATATTGCAAAAGTATCTTGGTATCTCACCTTTTAAACCCTTCCATCAGAAGAAACCTACCAATATTCCAAAATGAATTAGGAGCAAAAAACCCAACATAAACATATGGAACCAATTACCTTGACTATGGCTCTTCCAGTATGTATTTTAAAGCTTGTAGACTCCCTCACAGTAAATCCTCGTGCGTTCTATTTTCTCAAGTTGTGTGCTTATTTCAACCCAAATATGACGAGTTGGGTGACCAAGAGCATGCTCTCAATATGGTGTCTAACTTTGATCCCATAGATGAACCCCATATCTTTCAAGCCTTGGATGCTACCCATCTTAGACCTCATAGTACTTTCCAAGATGACCCAAAGCAATGGAAAAATTTTCAACTAGATATGCATCCCATTCATACATGGTGGGTTACTATAGAGAACATCTAGATAGATAATGTAATTAGAGCGGTCATGGTGGTGGAGATCACTAAGCAATATGCATGCAAGGGTAAGGCTCGAGTTCCTCCATCATTTCCTATAGGTAAGACTTCCATGGCTCATGTGAGTAAGAATGCTCCTCCCTTGTTGCCTCTTCCAGTTTAGTCTGAGTCATCTGGTTTTTCCTTATAGAATGATCTTGCTAAAATCAAGATTCATGTTCCTTTGAAAAAGTTAATTCACATGCCCATTCATAGAGAAGAAATTGATAGATTTATGGGAACCAAAGATGTGATAAACCATGCAGATGATAACCCGCAAATATTACTTAGTATTAGTAAGGCTATGAATAATCCTACTCCTTTCTATGTTTCATTAATGGTTAATAGTTTGATATTAAGAAATTGTGTGCTAGATTCTGGAGCATCTAACAATATTATGACTCTTGAAGTTATGCATGATCTCGGATTACAGATAACCAGGCCATACTAGAATTTATAAGTATTGGATGCAAGAGAGGTGCCTTGTTGTGGATTCATCAAAGGTCTTTAGGTTTGTATCCTTCCATGTCCAAAGAAGGTGTTGATTATGGATGTACTTGTCATTTATTGTCCTACACAATGGGGTGTGATCCTTTCGAGAAAGTTGGTTGCAGAGGTAGAGGCTTCTATTCAAATGGATCTATCATATGCAGACATACCCATATCCTAGGTTTAAAAGGTAAGACTATATAGGGAACACAATATATTGCACCATGATGAGGACCTGTGCATTGGGGGAAATGATTGACTTTACCCAGACCTTAGAGACCCATATGTGCAAGAGAGAGATTTGGGTGCATATATTCTTAAAGTTAATATAGAGGTCCCTTTTCCATTTGTACCAATGCATGAGCACAAGGATGTTTGGACTATGAATTTTGATGGGTCTCGCTCTAGACAGGGATCAAGTGTAGGGGTTGTCATCACTTCCCATTCAGGTATGAATTTTCCATTTTCTTCTAGTTTAGAATTTGATTGCACTAATAATATGGCACAGTATGAAGTTTTTTTGTTAGGATTGTGGAAGGCTATGAATATGGGACTCAAACTTTTGAAGGTGGAAGGAGATTATGAGCTTGTGGTAAATTAGGTAAGAATGCAATGTGAAGCTCGGAACCAGTGGATAAAGAGGTATAGAAATGCAGTTTGGGATAAAATTGAGTATTTTGATGCATTTAATATCTCTCATATTGATAGGACTTTGAATCAAATGTCTGACTCTTTGGAAATTGTTGCTACCCTTTTCCAAACATGGCTTACTAATCCTTATATTACGCATATTTTTTAATTTTCCTTTCACCCTTTTGTTCTAGATAACATAGGCTCATGGCAGGTATTTGAGGATGATAGACATATCTTGAATTTTTTGAATTATGTTAATGAGTTTACTGACCATACTATTGATGATATTTAGGAAGGCAAGGAGGTTCTCGTGATCCAATGCAATAGAAACAAAATTCCTAGAGGTTTGGTTCCATTGCCAAATTTATTTGATAAATATGATGTATTTTATGGAACTAATAAATATTTTCTTGACCAACAGGTGGATGAAATTGACATTGGAAACAAGGACATACCAAGAATCATCAAGGTTGGTAAGGATTGTACCCCAGCAGAGAATAAAAAGATTATAAACTTGGTAAGGGAATACAGGGATGTATTTGCATGGTCTTATGATGAAATTAAAGCTTAATATCCTAAAATCATTAACCATGTGATACCACTATTGGAGGGTCCCAAACCTTTAAGACATAGAGTTAGATTCATGAACCCAAAGGTGGCACCCACTATCCAAAAGGAGCTCCAAAAGTTGTACGAGGCACGGATAATTGAACCAATCAAGTACTCTCATTGGGTAGCCAATTGTGTGCCAGTCAAGAAGAAATCAAGTGAGATTTGCATATGCATTGACTTTCGAAATTGAAACCATGTGTGTCTCAAAGAAAATTAGTCATTGCCTATCATGGAACATGTTCTACAAGCGGTTACAGGATCAGGTATGATGTCCATGTTGGATGGATTTTTAGGGTACAATCAAGTATTGGTTGCGAAGAGGGACGGGTATAAGATGGCCTTTATAACTCCTTCGGGAACTTATTCTTACATTGGTATGCATTTTGGTTTAATGAATGTCAGTGCTACTTTTCAGCGTGCTATGGAATTTGATTTTTCACATTATATTTTTAGGTTAATATTAGTATACCAAGATGACATAATTGTTTATTCTAAAAATAGAAATGATCACCATTTGAGGGAAAAAAATTGACAGGTGCAAGTCTCTTGGCATTTCACTCAACCCAAAGAAGTCAATTCTTGGGGTGTTTGAAGGAAAGTTGCTCAGGAACATAGTTTCCAAGGAGGGTGTAAGGATTGGTCCTAAAATGGTCGAAGGAATCATGGAAATCCCTCTTCCAACTAGCAAAAAATCCACTTAGTCCTTCTTAGACAAGATCAACTTCATGAGGCGGTTCATTCCCAACTTCACGGAGGTAGTAAAACCAATATCAGATATGCTCAAGAGAGGACATGATCTCAAATGGAGTGATGATGACAAGAAGGATTTCGACGATATTAAACACGCTTTGTGTCATTCACTTGTTCTTGTAATCCCTAATTATCAAAAACATTTTCAAATTTCTCTTTTTCTTCTAACTCTATTATGGTTGTTGTGCTCTTGTAGAAAAATGATGATGGATTGAAGCATCCCATAGATTTCAAGAGAAAGGCCTTGAAAGGATCAAAATTGAACTACAAACTAATGGAAAAGCAAGAATATTCCCTAGTGAAGGGGTTGGCCCACTTTAGGCCTTGTTTTTTGAACTCTCGGATTATTGCTTGTGTCCCCCACCCCATGGTTAAGGAAATTTTGGTTTAGAAAGATTGCAATCGAACCAGAGGGAGGTGGATTACAAAAGTGCAAGAATATCACCTTGAGGCGAGACCTACCAATTTGGTTATAGGACAAGGACTATCAAAATTGATGGCAGAAAAGAACTTGGAAGCGATGCAAGATCAATAGGTAAGTCCTTAGGTAAATATATTAAATGGTACTTTTAAGAATGTCGATTGGTATCAAGAAATCCTTTTATTTTTGACAAATTTATCATGTCCTCCTAACTATAACAAGACATAGAGGTTATCTTTGTAGCGTCATGCTGCCAAGTATTATTTTTGGCAGGGCCAGTTGTGATGGAGAAATCATGAGGGAGTCATCTTGTGATCTCTAGACGTTGATGACTCTAAGGAGCTCTTGAAAGACCTTCATTCCAGAGTGTGTGGTGGGAATTTCTTTTCTTGAACCACCACAAACAAAATTGTGCATGCAGGCTATTATTTTCCAACACTATTCAAAGATGTGCATTCATATTTTCAATCATGCGAGGCAAGTTGGAGGTTTGAAGGTAAGAAGAAGCTTCTTGCTTTGCCTTTAGATCCAGTTATAGTAGAGGCCCCTTTCTAGTAGTGGGGTCTTGATTATATTCAGAAATTATCATAGATTTATAGTGTTGGGCACACATGGATATTAGTAGCTATATATTGCTTCACCTGATGGGTTGAAGCAATTCCACTGAAGACATATTCTAGTGTTGATATTATCAGGTTCTTGGAGGAAAATATCCTCACTAGGTTTGGAGTTCCACAAAAGTTTACGACTAAAAATGCTAGCATGTTCATACCAGTTGAGTTTCTTTCCTTTTTTTCTAAGTATGGTATCACCTTGGCCCATGTGGCTAATCATAGGGGAACAATTTAGCATAGTCAAGCAACAAAAATTTTATCAGCATAATCAGAAAAACAATCAAGGATAACAAAAGAGCTTGGAACAATTGTCTCAAATATGCTTTGTGGGTGAATAGAATTACAAGGAAAAGATCGACTAGTAAGAGTCCTTTTGAGTTGGTCTATGGGTTGAACATTTTTTTTCCTATTAACATGAAATTTCCATCATATAATTTATTGGGACAATTTTCCACCAACAAGGAAGCATTGTAAAACTACATTGATGAGTTGGTGTAACTAGAGGAAGATAGGATTGTGGCATATGCACATTTAACAGATTATCAAGAAAAAATCAATAAAGTATTTGAAGGAAAGGAAAAGGGCAGTCAATTCCAAGTTGTTGACATGGTCTTGTTGTGGAACAAGAAAAATGAGAAATCAGGTGACCACGACAAGTTTGATAGCCTTTGGTTGGGCCCATACCGCATTGATTCCACGGTGGGACCTAACACATTTCAGTTGGTTTATTTGGAGGGTGATCTTATGGGGCTGCCATTTAATGGGAAGTGTTTGAAGTACTTTTTCCAATAAGGGACTTAGTCCCAACAATTTTGGGTTTTTTGGGCGTATTAGATCTGTTACTTTTTCGTTTCCTAATTGCCTTTTCAATATTTCTTCCTTGCTGATTTTTTATAGTTTTTAGGACAACAATTTACTTTTCTTTGCAAGTGTCTTTCCTTTCAGTATTTGTTTTTCAGCCTTTGCTTAAAGTGTCACTGATTTTTTCCAAACTATATCATCATGTGGCTCTGTCTTGCGTATCTTTCCTTTCATAGAATAGTGGTTGTCCACTATTGCTTTTCCTAGGTCAAAAATCTGAGTGTCTTATCTTTCACATGCCAAGCCTTTATGTCTATCATTAGAGTGAGCTTGGATGGGGGTCTCATTTGTCCATGTTCCCAAAAAATTGATCCTTTAGGATGGATAGTTGAAGAGACATAGAAGAGTCTTGAGTCATCTTATGTTTTGTCTCTTCATGCTTTATCATTGGGTCTTCTTCTTTGAGTCAGTTGCCTCCATCATCCAACAATAGGGATATGGTACCTAGTTCTTTCATCTTTTATATTCTTGATTTGTCACTTTGCACTGAGGGAAGAGAGACATCATTGCTCTTCTTTTCAGTAGGTCGTCCTATATTGAATTCAAAATATTATCTATGAATGACCCAAAAGTAGAGCACCTTGGTAGTCGTTAGCCTCATTGGAGGTTATCTCGCATTGAACAAGGCTGAGTATCATTGGGCCTTGATTGGATGATCCTTGTCATTCTTCAACTTCAAAACATCTTTCACAGTGGCAGATTGTGCTTGTACCTTAGGACCCATTTTCATTATTTTTGGTGTTCCTTCACACTTGATAGGTGTTTACATTATTGACATCTAATTAAGTGACTCTCTCACTTGTGTCGACATAAAAAAAAAATTCACAGGGAGGACTGTACATTTTGAGTGGTAGTAGGTGGACAATTTAGATGAGACCCCTTGTGTTTCAATGATTCAATGGGAGGTCCATATTGATTTGACTCCATGTCCCATTGTATAGGCTTTGGTATTACATGTCAATTTACAGGATTTTCTTGGTCAACTTACAAGGCCTTCTCTTCTTCCACACAGTAACAGGGGTCTATTTTGGTACATATATGTTCAGTTCTCACAAAGCTTTAGGTACATCCTGCAAAGTTCTCACGGAGCATCAATTTATTTTTACAAACATGAAGATTCATATGATTCTCGACATGTCACGGGGGGATCCTATCCCCTTAAGTTGACATTATTAACCCCTAGATCTCCCCCATTGAAAATATTGAGGATTAAGAGCCAACATGCACTATTTTGGATCACATTCATAGATTTTCCCATGATTTAGAATTTTTGTGAGTTAGAGGTCGGTTCCCATCAGAGACAGATACATGATCGTTATATGGTTATTTTTTCTTTAGAGATAGAGTTGGCTTGGTTTCACATGAATTTGAGAGAGATTTCCATATATAGAAGGTGACATTATTTTGTTAAGAAACAAATATCAAGATAGCATAGAAAAACCTCAGAATAAGTACTCAATGCCTTGAAAAAGAGAGAATTTCAGATAATAAGCCTCTTCGAGGGGGAAACCTCCTTATACACCACATAAATTTGAAAATACAAGATGATTCCAAATGAAAAGGTCTCCTTGATAGATATAGGAGACTAGTAGGTACAATTACAACTAATGGACCCAAGCCGACATAAATTCAATAGAATTACTAATGTAATATGCCCCAATTAA
>SNQJ01S0202961.1:0-16712 GCA_010110895.2 Picea sitchensis | reverse complement strand
GTCCCTTTCCCAACAAAAACCTCTTTCAGTTTTCAAAAATTCATTTCCATCTGTTCGGAAGATGTGCCCAAAGACAATGACAAAAATAGGAAAAACCAGAGTATTTTGGCGAATTTATGGAAAAAGGCCTAACAGGTCTCTTGTATTATCCCAAATCGTGATACTTGTGTAAAATCAGAGAGAGGGTTTTGCGAATGGTCTTGTTCTTAACAAAAAACACTTTCAGTTTTCACAAATTCACCTCCCATTGTTCAGAAGGCACACCGAAATCCAATGACTAAAACAGGGAAAAACTAAGTTTTTTTAGAAAATTTGGGCAATGCCTTTTTATTTTTCTTTTGTATCTTTTGATACTTCCTTTGTAGATTTGATTGTTTCACTTGAAGGTATTGACATTTTTTTGTAGCTCATGGATTTGTTTCTTCATTCTAACATTCTGTGGATTGATTCTTTCCACCTGCAACTTGTTATCTTCCATTTCCTCGATCTTAGGCTAGTCTCAATTTTCACTTTGTTCTCACCTTTAATGTCATGCCTGGGTTTTCTCTCTGTTTTTTCATCAAAGGTTTCTTTTATAGGTTCATTCTCCATCAACATTTTCCCCTTTGTCTCTGGTTTGATCTCCTCTAAAACTTGTTTTGGTACATGCTCTGTTTCTGGGCTCATACCCTCAAAATCATTCTCAGAGTATGGACTATTGCCCATCAGATATTGCTCTAGTTGTGCATAAGTAGTGTACTTTGTTTCTAGGACAACATGTTTGACCCCTGAGGTCTCTCATTTTCTGTGTTTCTGATTGGTCTTTCTTTTAGGTTTGATTGGAATTCCTGGGACTTGGCTTCCATCACTCTTTTCTTTGTGTTTTTCCTTGGGAGATTCTTCAATGCTTGTGTGAGATGACACATAATCCCTTGCAACTATTACTAGGATAATCTGCATCTTCCTTTGTTGTTTCGTTGTCTTTGATTTGGGGGATTTGTCTATGTTCATAGTAGTGGGCATAGTTTTATCTTCACTAGGTTCATGAGATGATTAGATTGGTGAGATGTCCTGTCTTTCTCCCCTCTTGGTATAATTCCTGACATAAACCTTACCACTGTTTCTTCTGTGGAGAGTGGTTATCACAGGTATGCGTTGTTTCAGTTTTAATTACCAGCTGCAATAATAACCACACACACAACCCTACAATAATAATAACTTGAGGATTAAATGGTGGAAACATGCATGATATCGAGTGCACAAAGAGATGCAAACACGTGTGAGGAACCAACACACCTTAATTCAAACTTTTAATTTTTTTTTGTTATTTGCAAGAATAGGGGCATTCTTTCAATCTGTGTCTTTTTGCATCAAAAGGCCTAAACTAACCTGTTTTCAATACAATAGTGACATAACCATGGTGATGTGTTTTATTCAATTCAAATCATGTCTTGTATTTACCTTATAAAGAGCAAGGAAATTATGAAAAACAAAAAAGGAAGATAAAAACAAATTACAATGACCCAACACACCATTGAAGAGAAAGTAAGTAGAAATTAGGTTGACAGATGGATGGGATGATGGAGGAATAGGAGGAAGAGGTGCACAGCTAGGATTTAACCCACATGACTCGAAAACTAGTAGCAATGACTACATGAATTATCTACCAGGAGATGTGCGAGAATGACGCACGTGCTGAGATGGATTGGTTCAAAGGTAAGAGAGCCTCCTACTTTTTATGGTTTGAATGACTTATAATTTTTTTTAATGAAGTTTGAGGTAGAGGTTATGGAAAATCAGAGATTACCAGCATTATATATTTCTTTAAAAGATACACCTGCAAGATGGTGGGGTACACACTAGGAGAAGATCAATAATTGGTTTCAGTGTAAAAGGTTAGTGTGCATAAGATTCGGCGCAGAACAAGAGCATAGATATGAGGAGAAATATGAGGGATTTGGAAAAACCTAAAGAACATGTAGATAGGTGCATGTCTCAATGGATATTGGTACCACTAGAATAATGTCCACACCATTTCATTCACACACTAGAAGGCATTCTAAGGAACTGGTATACAGAACATGAACAACGCAAAGAAATTGCGAACTGGGAAGAAATACAATAGAATTTTGTAGTCACATTTTCCTTTGAACATGAAAGTCCAGAGATAAATACAACACTGAAAGTAGTAAGAGATAGGATATTTTAAGAACTAGAATTTGAAATATTCCTAGCATACCCAAAGCAAGCTAGAAATATAGTTAAACAATTGCTACATTGTTATCACATCGCAAAAGAAGAAGATCCAGCAAAAGATAATCCAAACAATATATATATCTTGGAAGTCGAAGGTGAAAGGGAAATAGAAGGTCCCAATCTAGATTCATAATATTATTTTGCACCATTAATATCAAGAAGGTAAGCATTGGAACTGCAGAAAACCTAAAGATGCCAAGTATTGGAGATTATTGGGATAATCAGATAGTAGAAAGGATCACATAATTATTGTGCGAATATAGTGACCTATTCCTAGTGATATTCTCAGAGATGAATGGATTAGCAGGAGATCTAGGATATATGAAGATCCCTTTGAATCCAGAAGCTAGACCTATCAAAGAGAGACCTTACAGATTGAACCCAATATACAAAGAGAAAGTGAAGACGACAATTGACAAAATCCTAGAAGCTGGTGATATAGAACCTGTGGAAGAATCAGAATGGATCAGACCTATGGTGGTGTAGGAAAAGAAGAAAGGATGGATTAGGATTTGTGTAGATTTGAGAAAATTGAATGATTCTTTCCTACATGATCCTTTTCCTATCCCATTTGCAGACAAAGTTTTGGAGAATGTAGGGGGTCAAGAAGCTTATTCTTTTACAAATGGATTCTCAAGATATCATCAGATAAGGATTGCACCAGAAGATAGACAAAAGACTACATTTTCTACAAAGTGGGGATCATTTTAGCATACAATTATGCCATTTGGATTGAAGAATGCACCAACATTTATTTCAAGGGTAGTAGTAGAAACTTTTAAGGATTTCATTCATACGTTTTTGGAGGTTTACTTGGATGATTGGACAATGTTCAGTTTGTTGAAGGATCATGTTGAAGTACTAGGCCTAATGTTGTAAAGATGCAGACAGCGTCAAATATCATTGAATATCAAGAAGTGTATTTTAAGCGCACCTTTTGGTATTTTGTTAGGACATGTGGTGTGTAAAAAAGGTCTATTGGTTGATCCTGCTAAAATTGTTGTCATAGTTAAATTACCACCACCAAATTCAGTGCACCAATTGAAGAGTACATTGGGCCATACATGATACTACAGGAATTTCATAAGAGGATATGCACATATTACTGTGCCAACAAAGTTTAGATATTTTGAAGAAGAAGATGGTTACTGCGTCAATTTTAGTATTTCCAGATTGGGATAAATAATTTCATGTGTATGTGGATGCATCTGCAATGGCATTAGGAGTAGTATTAACCCAACCATGAGAAGGTGATATATATCACCCCATTTAATTTGCAAGTATAAATTTATATGATTTAGAACAAAACTACAACACTATAGAAAGAGAAGGATTAACTATGGTGTATGTTTTGCAGAAATACAAACATTACTTGTTAGGGAAGAATTTCAAGATGTTCACAGACCATTCATCTCTAAGATACTTAGTCAATAAGCCAATGTTGGGGGAAGGATATGTAGATGGATAGTTTTGTTCCAAGAATTTTATTTTGAAGTTGTGGTGAAGCATGGAAGATTGAATGCAAGATTATATCACTTATACCAAATAACTAATGGAGAAGAACCCAGTAACTTGGAAGAAAACTTTCCAGATGCACAATTGTTTTCAGTATAGATAGTTGATGATTATTTTGCTGATAGTTTTTGAGTACATGCTTTGCACCAAAGGAATTTAACACCGCACAGAAGAAGAATTTGGTAGTCATAGTTGTAGATTATCGACTGATTGCGGGCCTTTTATACAAACTTGGTGCAGAAAACATCTTGAGGAGATGTGTGATGGAGCATGAAAGGCCTATCATTTTAGAAAAGGTGAATGAAGGGATTTTTGGATGGAATTACGTAGGAAAATATACCACATAGAAGGTATTGCGCACAGGATTATGGTGGCCAATAGTTCACAAGGATTCAAAGGAATACTGTCAAAAGTGTGATGTTTTTCAGAGAATTGGGAATCCATCCAGGAGGGATGAGATGCCATTAAGACCTCATGTTACTTTGCAAGTATTTGATAAGTGGAAAATAGATTTTGTAGTTCCAAACAATCCACCAACAATAATATTAGGAGCTAAATATATTATTACCTTGACATAATACTTGACCATATGGGATGAGGCAAATCTAGTAAAGGATTATGGCATAGAGACAACACCGCGCTTTTTATTTTAACATGTAGTGACAAGGTTTGGATGTCCAAGAATATTGATGAGTGATCATGGGACTCACTTGATTAACAGTACAATCAAGGCAATGCTTGAAGAGTTTAAGATACATCATCAGAAAATCACTCCTTATCACCCTCAAGCTAATTGAATAGTGGAATACTTTAAAAATATTTTTGAGAATGCTTTGACAAAGATTTGTAATGTGAACATGGATGATTGGGATTTGAAGGTACCAACAGTACTTTCAGCTTATAGAACTACCTTCAAGAAGCTAATATGGAAGACACCCTTTAGATTGGTGTACGAGAAGGAAGCAATAGTTCCTTTAGATTATTTGGTACCAAGTCTATGCATTGTAACAATTACATATATGACAAAAATGGGTGTAATGTAGGAAAGATTGGCTCAAATAATGGAATTAGAAGAATACAAAATCATAGCAGGTTTCCATTAGGAGGTACAGAAAGAAAATGTTAAAGCATGACATGAAAAACATATCATGAAGAAGAATTTTAAGGGAGGATATCTAGTTCTCCTCTATGAAAATAAGTATTTGCAGCACCCAGGGAAGCTTAGAATGAATTGGATAGGGCCATATCAGATAAACTCTATCACAAATGGAGGTGTTGTACAACTACAAGATTTAGCAAGCAAGGAAGTTCAAGGACTGGTGAATGGTAGTAAACTAAAACTATATAAGGACAATCGACCCACTAACCCTCAGTAGTTGCAGTGCAGCAAGTAGACTTGTACATATTGTAAATAGTAGGATTCAAAAGAAGAAAAAGGAAGAGAAAAGTAGAAAAATGAAGAAAAATCCAAAAAGAAGTAGTTAGAAGAATAAGTGCTAGACAGATAATTAAGGATGACAATGCACAATAGAAATAAATTCAGGGCGATGAGAAATGAATATATTGTACATAGTACAACTATAGAAGAAGGAAGTATCAGTGCACCAACGATGTAACAAAATTAAAAATTACAACACACTGGAGAAACGAAACAATCGGGAAATGAAAAACCGGTCACTGAAAAAATGAGGCGTGAAACACATATTTATGAAGTGTGCACAATAAGGTTTGGCACATTTATGACAATTGATGAAGAATAATATAAACGTTTTGGAACATTTATGAAAACACTTTAGAATGAAAATTAGGGTTCTAGAAGCCTCATTGTGAATTTGAGCGAACATAAAGTTAAGCATCGATAAGTGAAAGAACGCACAAGCGATTTAGCAGATGGACAATGAAATTTCTGGCACAAACCCATCTAGATCCTAGTACAATGGCACCACCAAAAGTCGGAGCACCAAGACACATGTCGAGAAGAAGCCGCAGGAACAACAAATCATCACCAAATCCAATAGTGGAGGTCGAAAAATCTACACAGACAGAGGGAGTTGTGGATATCGATGCAATTCCTTCCCCAAAACCGACAAGCCCTACATTGGTCGAAGAGAAAAAAAAATAGATGAAATTTGATCCACCAAGCACAAAAGTAGAGCTAAACCCGACGCAAGAATAATTTCATCCAAAAGAAGCAGTAAATGAGGAGAGGACTAAGTCCGACGAGCCAAGGGCTCAACCTAACATAGAAAAAGCACAGTATGAACAAATACTAGTTGAGGAAGTTACAATGCAATAGGAGTCTAGCGGAGAGGAAAAGGAGGAAGAGAACACACATCAGCAAGTAGGTCCTTCTAGTGTTTCAGTAAAATGGAAAGGTAAACAGCAGGTCCAAATATCCTTGCGCAAGAACCCATAATTAACCATTGTGTTACCGCACGTACCAACATGGGTAACAGTTGCTGGAGACTTAATTGGATCTGTAGATAGACTGCGCTATTTGTATCATGATGTCAGGGATACATATAAGTTCCCAGAGTTCACGCAATAGGTATACTTAGAAAGAAAAGGGGTCAGTGTGAAGGGAGTTCCCATAATGGAACCTAAGCAGTGGATACAAGGGTTATATAACACATGCATCATGAACCTGTTGGAGATCTCACACTTTGGCAGGGGAAAGGAAGTAAATAACTACATCAAGGATTTATTGGAAGTCATGGATGGAGGTATTTTGTGGTTGGATACACAAGTATCCATAAACATTGATTTGATATCATAGATAATAGGTATTCCCACCAATGGTGAGCCACCTGCGCAATACCTTGACAAAAATACCAAGGAAAAGGCCTTGGAAGAAGAGATGAAATAGACATATGGTACAAAAGGAGGATCTAGGGGGATCATCATCAACATGATTAGTGAACCAACAACAAGACTAGCCACAAAACTAATGGCCTGTAAAATACTCAGAAAGTGTCGCAAGGAGGAAGTGCCAGCAAATGTTATAGCAGAGGTCGTGTAGTGCGTTAAGGGTGATGTATTAAATTGGAGCATGTATTTATTAAATTTATTTTTAGATGATTTTAAGGATGCACATGATGTTGGAATATAATTCCACTACTCATGGCTTCTTATATTGATTGCATTAGTGGGTTGGAAGCACCACAAATACACCATGTTTCTTCAGAGAACTGAAAGGTTTCACGCAACTCAATACGAATCATTATGGCACACCATTGTTGCAAAAAACAAATAAGAAAATACCAACATCATAAATACCAAAATCTTCAAGACATACCTTGAGGAAATACAGGAGAAGGTGACAGAGACATGGAGGATCCCACCAGAGGTGGTGGAGTAGTAAAAAATGACATTTAACTTTAAATCCTCGTGACATAATATGTGGATTTAGGTGAAAAGGGATCCAAAAAAGGAGTGGTTGTAGATGAGGTACTATGCCACAACAGGAGAAGTCGAGTGGGTAATGAAATGTTGACAAGAAAAATGGAAGATTCCAGTGCAGAAATCAAAGGATAAGTAACCATCCAAAGACAAACAACCAGCAAAAGCAGGTTCATCTCAAATGAAAAGTACCCGAGTTTGTAATACAAGGAGCGCAACACAGAGTAAGAAGCCAATAAGGGGGATTTAAACAACAAATAAGAATCATATCCCCAAGCCATTCACACAACAAAAGGATCACACAACTGCTATTAATGGCTCGACATAGAAGAAGGACATCATCCCTATGTAGGATGGACAAGTCGGAGGGGACATACCAGATACCCCAGGGAAAAAAAATCCAACACAATCAAGGCCACCAAAGATATTGGTTGTAAATATATGTGGGGATCACAATAATATGAAATCGCACAAGAAAGTCCCAGAATGCACCATAACTGAAGACAATGAAAAACTAGTCGTAGAGAAAGTTCAAGACCGCACCGTCGAAGAATATGAGGAGGAAGAAAAACAAAGGGAAAGGATAATGTAAGAGTTGATAGAGGTCAGACATGTATTAGATAATATATGATTTACCATGGCCCAAATGAGGAGACAATACGACAACAAACAACGTAGAGTGAGGAAGAAATAGTGCAGATCACAACATTGGCCAATGAGAGTTTTAATATGACTAAAGAAATTATACAAATAGATGAGGACTTGGTGCAGACAACTTAAGGACATAGAATGGCTAGAAATAGTATTCACCAAGATACCAAAAAAAGCCTTATATAAGTTGCATATGAGTTTAGTGTTAGAAATAATAGGTGTGCTCGTTTAACCATAGACAATATAATGATATTGTCACCCAACCATAGGTCGAAGCCACCCCGAGCACCTTAACCTTGATAGAGAATAATTCAGGAAGAAAACCCTAGGCCTAATAGCCAATCAATGTAGTGTACCTCTCTACAGAGATATAACAGAAGGAAGAAAGTCCAAAACATAACCAAGAGAAAGTCCAAGCCTAGACCGAAAATACAAGTTGCAGTAGTTGCAGCTACAACTAATATCTAGACTTGCGCACTTACTAAATTCCTGCAGTGCGCACTCTTAAATTTCTATAGTTGTGATTTTTATCTGTCAAATGAGCTCTAGCATCCTATATTTATACCGCTCCTCCTTAGTTGTCTGGGATAACTTCTCATTATGGAGGCTAAAAACTAAATATTAAATATTTCCTTTAGTCAACTTGTCTTCTAGGGTTATGTCCAATGCTTTAGGGTTTCTTCTTGCTTCCCATAATATTCTATTATTTGCAGGGTTACACATGGAGGTTAATAGCTCCCACAACTACCATATTATCAACACTCCCTCCTAGCTAAGGGGGTATTGAAAGTAATGGTCTTGAGCACAAACATACCATTCAACTGGTAGCATCATCATACCATACAAGCTATCTCATGATCATATCATGAGCCCCATTGTCACTATCAATATCATCTGATAGCATCAACTACATCATTTCTCGAAGCCATATTCCATCTGATTAATTAGGCATGATGTTGAATAAGTCACTCACTCCATAGAGTGATAAAAGAACCATTGTTATAATCCGGGCATATGTCCTAGAAGAATAATTATTCCAATAGATGTTGGAAGCCACGTTATGGGCTACAAGGACTATTCTTCTAATCCAAACATACGTCCTAGAATAATAAATGTTCTGGAGAATGTCTTCCCATCAATACACCGACTATCCATCTAGTTGATAATCATTTTCAACACTACTGATAGTCTACATGGAAATTAGAACAATGTCATTCAATATAAGACAACTGTGTCTATCCATAGTAGTACACAACTATTATCCAGTGGTACACAACCACACCAAGTAGCACACGACTACTTAATCAGTGACACATAGTCACAACCAGTGGAACACATACACCACAATATCATACATATATTTTCCAGAGACATATAATCTCCATAGCAATCATATCATTTGATATGAACCTGCATAAAACAATATCATGATATAAACTAAGTCATATGGGCCAAGATGATATGAACCTGCATAAAACAATATCATGATATAAACTAAGTCATATGGGCCATTCTTCCACTCACATTTGTGAGATATGGAAGATCATATGCCCTCAGAATGTAAAACATTAGCCATGGGATATCTATACTATTCTTCTCAAGAATAGAAGAATAATTGTCCCTGATTTATGAGCCTGGACCATTCACCTAACCGGGACATTCCTTCGACATTAGTCATAGTGAAACCTGGAGAGAATGAGCTTTCCCTAGGGAATGTCTGTCCCTTATTTATGAACCTGGATATAATGATTCTGGCCTAGGGAATGAATGTTTAGACCATTTCCTAATGGAAATGATTGTCCTACACCAACGTCCAAAACAAACCATTCTTCGAAATTGCTCACAATTGTGAACTTCAAAAGAATGACTAGATGGCGAGGCAGACCATTCTACTTGACCACTACTCAGAGTGACTTCTAAGAAGAATGATTGTCCTAGACCATTCCCCCACACTGGCCACAAGGGGAATCACTTTCTATGGTACATCAACAATCTATCAAACCATTTTCATTACGAAAATGACTATCCAATCTGGACCATTTTCCGAACTGGAAAATTCTTGTCCATCAAAAATCTCAAACCACTTTCCGAACTGGAAAGGAACTTCTCATCCTATACCATTTTTTGAACTAAAAAATGACTATCCATAAATCAATAACACATCAGTGCTCCCTCCCAACCTAGGAGTAATCTCTTGCTTTTTCAATAAGGAAGTCGTCTCCACGAGCCCCATCTTGTTTCTTAAGTACTCAACTTTTTCATCTTGGATAGAGGCTTTACCAAAATATCTCTTATGTTCTCATCTGTGGAGATATATTAGATAACCACTTCTTTTTTCTGGAATTCATCATGGAGAATGTAATGTTTGATCTCAATTTACTTCGGTCTTTCATGGAACATTGGTTTTCTCTAAAGGCTTCATATAGCTTTGATCATTACAATATATCATGGTTGAATTCAACACTTTTTTTTCCTGCTAGATCATGACATCGTGGCAAGGATCAAACTAAAACATATCCAAGTAGCACTTATTCTTTCATCGTGAGAGTTTTCCATGGATTAGCAATCCATCATCCCAAACTTCTGAGTAATTATTCTGATATACTATCTCTATCATGGAAAATTTTCACCACGCTTTTGTTGTATATGAGATACTCTGCATCAAGTTGTTTGAATCCATACAAGGTCTTATTATATCTACATACATGGGTCTCTTTCTGGTATAATCTTCTTTCTCACTTGCTTTATTGGGAAGAACAATATTTTACATGTAAATTCCAATCCATGGATACTACAAGAGGTATATCTGGAAAATACTCTTTCCATAGTCTTTTCCCTCCTTCTGGAAGAACCTCTAAATCGTGTAATGCTTTCATTCATAAGTCTTTTTCATATTTTCTATACATTGTTCTTTATCATAACTTCCATTTCTTCTACTTGATTGTTTCTTAGTGGGTTCAAACCAAGCTGGTAGTCTTGTGATTCTCGGTATAATAGTTGGTTCCTCTTACTTTTCTTTCTTTCTTAAAATCTGCATGTTCTTCATTATGTCTCTCTTTATCTCTTGGGTCCATGGGGTCTTATATATGCCCTGAAGATTCCAATTTATTCCTTTCATCATAGGATCATGGATGTAGATGGATAACCAAGGATACTTTAAGTCTTCTTTTCAAAGAAGACTTCTTCTAGAGTCAAATTGAACACGTGTTGCTTATCATGGCTACTACTTTCAATTGGAGCATGGAAAGATACTTCATAATCCTCAATGGATCATATAATTTAGGATTAGCTCCCTCCTAATCCTTGATTCATGCATGAATGCATGCTCTTCTTTTGGAATTATATAATCATCTCCCTCCATCTAAGAGAATCCACGCTTCTGTATGAATCCTTATTTCCTTCTGCAAAGTGTCACAGGTCTTTTTCTAATTTCCTCTTGATTGATGACTTCTTTTTGTTTTGACTTATTCTGGGTTTCTTCAAGTTTGATTCTGATTTCGGCTTATCTTGCAATTGTTACTTATCTAATAGCTTCCACAGGAATTGTTGCCAAGGATTGTCAATGTACTTCATCTTTTCATGTGTACTTCTTGACTTGTAGTCATTGTGATGGCAATCCTTATCTTGTTATTATTCCATATATATTGGTTCACTTAAACATCTTATCTTCTAAGAAATAGATATGAAAGATATGTACAGAAACTATGTAAACATGGTATGTACAAGAACTATGAAGAATATTGTTACCTTGTCTTAGAAGAAGAAGTCTATTTTATCTTGCTTGGCCTTCTTTGAGGGTTCCCTTTCTTCGACAATTGATGTTTCGTGTGTTTCCTTCCTTTTATTTAACTCAGGATAATGATTATTGTAGTGACCATATTTTTGACATTTGAAGCATTGCATTTTTGACATATTTTTCTCTTGATTTGGTTTCTTCCTTGAGTCAAACTTCTTCTTATTCCTGAATTTCTTGAACTTTGTTGTGTAGGCTTGATCATCATCTTTCCTTTGGAATTTCACTTTTGCGCTAATCCTTGATTCTTCTTGTGCACAACAAGTCCAAATTTCTTCAAATGTGGGATACTCCTTTCTTATGTTCATGCTTGCAGAAAATGCATACCATGTCTTGGGAAGGCCATTGAGTACTATATTTACCAGTTCCTTCTCTGAACTGATTTCTTCAATAGCTTGTATTTGATCTCTTAACTGAGAGATTCTCACAAGGTATGATGTTATGTTGTCATCATCATTTATTTTCATGTCGCGGAGCTCATTCTTCAGACTCATTACTTGTCCAATGTTTCTGACTGAGAAGAGGTTAGTTAGGGCATCGTACATATTCTTATATGAGTCAATATGAGAGATGTAGGGTATTATGTGGTATTTTACAGAGTCCACTATGATACTCATGGAATTAATGTCACTGTCCTTGAACTTCTCCATAATTGCAACGTTATGAGGTTCCTTCTCTTTTCCTTCTTCAAACTCTGGTTCCATGATCTTTCCTTTCATGATATCCAACACTTGATTCTTGGAAAGGATGAGGTCAATCCTTTTCTTCCATTCTCTGAAGTTAGACGCCCCTTCTTACTTGTTTTCTGATTTCATAGAGTAATCCATGACTGCTTTGACTTGGTCAACCTTTGAATTTGACCAAAAACTCAAACTTGACGTCTTAGCTTGCTAAGAGTACCAGGAGGTGCGCTAGGTTAAGGCACACTAGGATATCCAAAAATTAGGTCAATCTATTCAATTAAGGTGCCTCAGCAAGAGGGTTAGGGTTTTGTTGTTGCAACAAAAAATTTGACTACAACTGTAACTAAGCAAATCCTCCCAATCTATCTTCCAACGGTTAGACTGTCCGAAGATAGTGTGGGCCCATAACCTGTTATAAATAAGAGTGATTGTTTCACCATAGAAAAGATAACAATATTTTCACCCAACCATAGGTCGAAGCAACCGCCGAGCACATTAACCTTGACAGAGAATAATTATGGACGAAAACCCTAGGCCTAATAGACAAAAAATGTAGTGTACCTCTTTCTAGAGCTAGCAAACAAGGAAGAAATTCCAAACCATAACCAAGAGAAATTCTAAGCCTAAACCGAAAATACAAGTTGCAGTAGCTAGAGATGCAACTACTTTCTAGACTTTCACACTTACCAAATTTCAGTAGTGTTCACTCTTAAATTTCTGCAATTGCGAGATGTATCGGTCAAATGATCTCTGGCATCCTATATTTATACTGCTCCTCCTTAGCTTTCTGGGCCGAATTCTCATCCTAGAGGCTAAAAACAAAATATTAAATATTTCCTTTAGCTAACTTGTCTTCTATGGTTATGTCCAATGCTTTAGGGTTTCTTATTGCTTCCCAGAATATTCTATTCTTGTCAGGGTTACACGTGGAGGTTAATACCTCCCGCAACTATCATAATATCAACATGTAGCACAATAAGTTCATTCAAGGTCGAGGACAAATGCAACAAACCCAAAGATATCCAGGGAAGCTAAGGAAGTATTGAAGACTGTTCTCACAGAGGTGCGACTAGAACGTGAAGAAGAAAAACGTCGCACATATATATTGGAGGAAATACTTGAAGAATTCTTCCAGACAATTCTAGGGAGTGCATTAGCAGGGGAAATCAATGTATAAGAGAAGCTACAAAATATAGTGCAGGCAATGGACGAGTACAAGACAGAGATAAGAGAATTGGTGGAGAAGATAACACCAACCACACCGCTAGAGCTCAGAACAAAAAGAGAGCAGCAAGATGAATAACAAATAGAGTACATTGCACTTGAAGTTAAGGAGATAGCAGAACTTTATGAAAGGACTGAACAACTTTGGAAAAGCCTGGCAGAGGATGACAGGATCTAACAACTTGAGCAAAGAGAAGAGAAGTCAAATGTTGCAGTTCAGGATTTGAAGTCGCAATAGAAGACAATTTCCATCTCAGAGAGACTCTGGGTCATGCAGGAATTGAAGAACCTGTAGATAGAAGTGAAGAACATATAGTAGGAATGGAATAGTAGACAGGCTCAGCTAGAGCTACTACAAGAGAAAGAAAAACAAATGATAACAACGTTAGAAACAGAGAAATCCATAATGGAACATGTGCACATAAAAAACATAAAAGTGTTGAAGGAGCATGTTATAGTGCAGGTCATGGAGACCCTCGGAAAGAATAATACACAAATGAACTAGCAAATAAGTTCCAGGAATTATAGAGATTGGTTCAAGAGGCACACATGACATGAGTGGCTCGAGACGAGCCATAGGTTAGTGTTTGGGGCCTGTTGGAGAAGGAAATTTTGGGAGTTAAGAACAGTAAGCGGGGAATAATTAGTTAAAGGGAACAACATGCACCGAAAAATAAGGAAGACCAACACTAGAGAGGGAAAATGAAGCAATGTGTCAAGAAAGAAGGAAGTCGAAGCAAGGATAAATACTAACCACATGGAAAGCATTTGGAATATGGGAAAGTGGATTCCACTTAGGGTTAGGATTTTGGATTCATAATGTAATGGTTTTAACCCATTTTGTAGTATAAATAAGATGTATGAGGTATATTGAAGGATCATATTTTATCTGTGTGTATTGGAGAGAGAATTTTGTGTCCTATTTGAGAGGGAGAGTATCATACTTTTGGTTTGAGTCTGTATTTTTATGAGAGTTGTGGAGCTCGGATGGATTTAATGTTGAGATAGAACTGAGGGTCAGGTCGCAAGCTGTGGAGCTTGGTGCAGCGCTTGTCAGCCTCACATATCCTATGATGTAATGCACGTAGCACTATTTTGATGAAGAACAATAAATAAGAATAAGATATTTGTGGACTTAGCCTCAGGGGGGGTGAACCATGGTAAAAACCTATGTTTTAATGTGTCTGGATGCATTTATTATTTATAAAATTATGGTTAAATGGTTAGATGAATGTGTTTATTTACATCGCGCACTAGAATATGTATGCATAATGAATATTATGAAAGAATGAAATATTATATTTGATGAATGGTATGATAGAATGCATTGTTAAGTAGAGATAGAAGTAAAATAACATCCCCAACCCCTTCCATGACTACAGACGTTTTCATCCTACAGTCACCCATAAACCATCGCGGGTGAGACTGCGTTGTACACTATGTCTGTGGCGTAGCCTTCTGATTTATCAGAAGGGCCGATGGTGAAAGGGTTTTGTTGGAGAACTAAGGTAGAACCCAAGTTATCCCATACGTCCAACAACTCCCATAAATGAGACCAAAACTTTCCCAAGAAGTGAGTGTCTCGATATGATATTATAGATGTAGGAAGTACAAAATAAACCCATACATTAGCGAAGAACATTTGTGTTGTTTGTTCAGCTATGAATTGTTTCTTGCGTAGCATTAGAATACACATATTGTTGAATCTATCCACCATGACATATAGATAATCATGAACTATCCTGGACATTGAAAAAACCCCTAAAAAATCCATGGAGATACTTTACCATGGCTATGAAAGTAGCTGAAGTGGTGTATATAACCCTAGCATTCAATTGTTAGGCTTACTTGTGGCACACATGAAACACCCTTTGATATAATTGGAAGTTGTCTCATTAATCCGAGGCCAATAACAATACCTCTGCAATTTTGCAATTGTCTTACCAACCCCAAAATGACCGGAGATGAGAGATGTATGAGCTTCTCTGATTACATTCACTCTTTCATCTCTTGGTATACATAGTTTTCCAATATGATATAACAAACTTTCATGCAAATAATAATCTGACTGTTGACTACCGTGAGTTAATGCATCATATACTTCTCTAAAACCATCATCCTTAGCATATTGTTCTGCAAAAAATTCATGTGATAAAGGATTATACCTGAGTATTGTAGATGCATTAATTACTAGTCTTGATAGCATATCTACAACCTTATTATGAATACCCTTCTTATACTTTATTTCCAAATGAAATTGTTGTAGAAAACCCATCCACCTAAAGTGTCGTGACTGTTGTAGATTGGTCTATGACTGTAAATACTGTAATGGTTGATGATCTGTATGAATGATTTTCTCCTTTCCCATTAAGTAATGCTTCCATTTCTTTACACTGTGTACCAACACATACAATTCCTTATCATATGTTGGATAGTTAATCACACCTTGAGTAAATGTCTCAAAATGATAACATATAGGTTTACCTCTTTGCATCAAGACTACGCCCATGGCATATCCACTTGCATCGGTTTGAATCTCAAATGGTTGTTGTAGATCTAGCAGAGCCAATACTGGTGTAGTTCTTATCTTTTCCTTCAATGTCTCGAAGGATTTATGTTTCTTGCCTCCCCATTGAAATACTTGATTAACACTTGTTAATGCATGTAGAGGTGCTTCTATGTATGAGAAATTAGCAATGAATTTCCTCTAGTATTGTGTTGATCCTAAGAAGCACCTGACTTCAGTGGTAGTAGTTGGCTTGGGCCATTTCACAATGACTTCTACCTTTGCGGGATCTATCTTTAACTAACCATTCCCTACAATGTAACCCAATTATACCAGAGAATTTTTCCAAATTCACATTTAGATAACTCAATATACAACTTCTCCTTCAAGATTTCAAGAAGTGTCTTGACATGCATTATATGATCTTCCCATCTTCGACTAAAGATCAATATGTTGTCTAAATAAACAATAACAAAATCATCTATATAAACAACGTTACCAACTTAACGAGAACTATGACCTCAAAACGAGAATTCTAGCCCTTAAAACCCATAGTTTTGCATAAAAAACATGAAAAACAACCCCCAAATCAAAAAGTGGTGCTACCGGTAGCACCAATTTTTCTAATCGGGTCAAAATTACAACTTTTTTCAAGCACGGCCTTAAAAAATCAAATAGTTGCTCATAAAAACCTTAAAATCAACAC
>SNQJ01S0202960.1:2675-16712 GCA_010110895.2 Picea sitchensis | reverse complement strand
CCAGCTTGTAAAAATAACTATATTGGCCAAGAACTATGGCAAACTCAAAGATGTGAATGTTTAATTTGACGGACCTTTGTCTAAAAGTTCGATGAATGTAAATTATGTTATGAATATGAGTTGCATGACTGCTGGGAGGGGATGTGCTAAAAGAGACCATGATGGATAATGAGAGGTGGTGGAAGGGACCTGGAATGGTGGCGTTAACTTCCACTGAACCAATACAATAATGGTTTTTACTTGCTCAAAGACCAAAAGAAACTCTCTGACCCTGGAATGAATTACCAGTCAGGATGGTAGGTGGGGAGACTCCTTAAGAGTTAATGAGGGGATGGGGGCGAAACTCCCATCCGTAGAAGTTCTCAGACTTGACCATGGATGGGGAAATTCATGCCACACACAATCTTGCAGAAAAGGTAAGAAAGGAAGTGTGGGGAACAGGAGAGAGAACACGCGCGATAGGGATCGCGGAAGAGAACTGGGAGGAACTCTGGAAATATAGGGAGTTATGAACAGAGGAGGAGGAGAGTAACCTTCGTCCTTAACTTCTGTTGAGCTGGAAGTAGGAGATTGAATCTCAAGCATCGTGGTCTAGCTTGGGGGTGGCTAGTGGTAAATCCGTTTGGAGTCACTGAACCTACGGTTGGGTGGAAACGAGCACCCCTCTCAGCAGTCGCATCACGCCTGGTGTTTCTGATAAGTGCTTATGTCTTGTATTTTGAATTGAATATCCTGGATGCATGCTCATGTTTATACGCTCATAAATGGTTTCTGTATAGAAGTGATTTCCTTGTGTTTTGATTGGGAATAATGGACGCATGCTTATACTTATATATGACCATAATCGGTTTATGTATAGAATGAATAAGTTCAGAATACGAGTCCGTTCTCTTGAGAATTGTCCCATCTACTTGACTCGCACTCTGTCCTGGTTTAATTTCTCAAAGGCACTTTTTTCCGAGGAGTTTCCTCATATTTTAGAGTCGGAGTGAGATTCCTTGAAAAGAATACCATTATAGCAAACCCATGAGTTTACTTTACCCCGATCACAGAGTTCATAGCTCGACGAATTAGGAAGGCATCTCAGTCAGGTCACCAAGCCTAGAGATAATTACCCAAGAATCATCTGAAGGTCCAGATGACTTGGGTCTGGAAACCTTGTACAAGAAAGAGTAGTTCTCTCAGGTTTCGAAGTCGTGGGAGTTCGAAGTCCTGAGAGGTTGAATCTCGTGAATCAAGCTCAGAAAGGATAGTGAGTCCAATTATCGAAAGAGAATACCCCATCGTTTGGTAGACGAATGGTCAGAATCCTTTCGGAAATACCCCATATTTGTCAAGACCGATGGATCTAGAGGAGGAGCGCAGGCGTTAATACCTTGATCCCTTCATCCTTCGCAAGTAGCAATGGGATCCAGGACCGTAGATCCAAGGATCTGTCGGAGCTCTATTGACCATCGATCTTAACCCTTGCATAGGCAGGGGAGTGGACTCGATGAAGTCCTGAAAGTCCTGAAGTATCCGTAACTGTCCATCGGCATAGGACACGTGGCAGTTGGGTAGCCTTTCGCTGACTCGCGACTTGGAGTGGTCAAAGGGTAAGACCGCATGAACTCACGATTCATGAAATCACGACGTGATCGTGGTCGTTGATCCATGAGTGATCTGGACCATTGGTTTAGTGTGAATAAGTTTCGGCGTTTCGGCATTCGGGAAACTAGAGGGCAAGACCCCTCGTCTTCGCAAGTCGTGAAATCCCGGTATACGAAACCCCAACGCACTCTGTGGATGAGCCGGTTTAGTGTGAATAAGTTTTGGCGTTTCGGCATCCGGGAAACTAGAGGGCAAGACCCCTCGTCTTTGCAAGTCGCGAAATCCTGGTATACGAAACCCCGACGCACTCTATGGATGAGCCCTAGGTCACAGGGCAGGGTCATGTGGTAGAAAGGAGGAGTCCCGAAAAGATTTGGATCGTCCATTGGTAGAGGACGCGTGGCGAAGTTCTAAAGCCACCGGGGTTTTGGACATCAGAGAAATAAGAGTGAAGACCCCGCTAGAATCCCGAAAGGTAGAATGTCAGGATTCAATTTGAGCCGTTGATGAAGTTGACGATTTGGACCGTAGATCCAGATGATACCGGGCTTTCGGGTTTCGGGGATTGAAGGAACAAAGGTTCCTTGCAACAAAAATCTCGAAAGCCAAGTTTCGGTAGCGCCATATGGCGTTAACGCATGTTCACGGAGGTGGTCGCATGGAGGAGGGAAAAGAGGAGCCAAGGAGCTCGTTAACCCCATTTCGGGTTTCGACATTTCAAGGGACATGGAGCCAGGGAGAGCTCGCACATAGAAATCTCGAAACGCGAAAACCAGAAGCACCTTTTTGGTAAGGCCTGTGGTCCTAGCCCACAATCACATGGAGGATGATAAGGGAAGGGATGGTCTGTGCTAGGCCCCGTAGAAAATCAGGGATTCTGTCCCTTGAAGAAAAGACGAAAAATCTAAGTTGTCGTAGTGGGTGTGTGACACTCAAGTCCTGCGGGCAACCGCCTAGTCATCGCAGCTCCGGCTACAGCTGCTCTGTGGATCAAGGTTCGCGACTCTGCCGGCAGCCCAATACACTTCTCCAGGATCCCCTCATCCTGGATCCGCACCCACATCCCCTCGGGCACTCCCCGTAGAACCGCCTCTAATCGGCGGCGAAAATCATCGAACTCTCCCCCGGCCTCGGCCGGAGGAGCATGTGACGGCCCTGCACCGGGGTCATCATAATGGCATCTCCTGGCCGCTCTATCCTCATCATCGAGTCTCACCCCAACATCCTCTCGTTGCCGCCTCTCCCCTGCTCGCGGCTCTCCCCGCAGTGGTCTCACAGGTCCCTGGCGGGCTGGCGCTCTGATCAGCTCGACCTCCCGTCCATGCGGTCCCACATCTACACAAACAAACAGATGATAGCTTCAACATCCATACAAATATCAATCATATGCTATACTATCTAAACAAATAAAAAACCAGCAACAATAACATCATACCTCGGCGATCGAATATCTCTCCCAGGGGTAATATCATCTTGGAGTCATCACGAAAATCTACCCCACTGTATGGAAACTGCAATACGATCTGTGGTATCTGACGCCACACCTATGCAACCTCGACCGTGAAGTAATGGCCACCCTCCCCACCCCGATGACAGACCAAAATCGTTGCCCACTGCTGTAGTTGAGACTCTCACGCTTCTGGTGGGTCTAACAAAACTCTCGAGTGCAACATAGGCACCCTCTCTAGAAACCAAGCCACCAGAATAGATCCAAAAGAGAAATCCCCCGAGTCGGTCGCTCGACACCTGGTGAGTTGTCCCACCATCTTGGTGTACAACATCAAGCCCCAGGCAAAATGCTCACCCCCTAGTTCTCGTTGTATGATCCTCAGTGGGCCGCCACTAATACGTTGAGTCGCGAGCGACCCATAAACTCTCACAATCATCATTGCCACACAATGATGTCCCAGGGCATCCATCGCCCCAATCCTCACCACTGACCTGGACATGAAATCCTTTCCCGAACAATATGTCCGGGCAAGGGTAGCCAACTGCCCCTCTCCAACTATCACTGGCTCGGTCGGTAGCAGGGTTCCCCGAAAAGGGAGCCCAGTCAGAAAATATACATCCTCCTTAGTAGAGAATGCCAAGTGCTCCCCACGCACAATAAAACACTATAACTCCGGACTTTACATCCAGATCAGGAATTGCAGCAGATACTCCTGTGCCCTCACCAGTGAGCACTCAAAAAACTTCAGTAGCCCACAGGCCGCCAAAGCACCACGAACTGCCGGCTCCTCATCTCTCACAGCCTCCCTCAGTCAGGCCCAGCCCCTCTCTCTCCAATGGATTGACATCGTCCCAAATGATCACCTGCATCCACATATATAGTACTCAATCAACCATCACAATTCATCAAAACACCAAAATCTCCCAAAAAAAGATAAGTTTTTCTCACCCTCAGCTTTGCCTCAAGGGCGCGAATGTTATCCCCACAGACGCGCACACATGCACACCTGTTTACCCCACAGGCACGCATGTATGCGCACCTATTCAGACCACAGGCGCGCACCGAACCCTGTTCACTACACAGTTACACACTCATGCACAACTGTCAACAACACAGTCGCGCACATATGCGCGACTGTGCTTTGAATAGGCGCGCACTCCATGTGCGCCTGTTTTCCCAAATTGCACGCCTCCCTGCGCGATTGTGCCCATTACAGCCGTGCATTCGTGCACGGGTCACCATCGATTGTCTGCGCATTTGGGGGGCCACAATCCCAAAAACCCACCGTACGACCATTCGTATGGTCCTACCCAAAAATTGACACCTAACTACTATACAGGAGGATGAGACCACTAATCTGACTCTCGCACCTCCCAGATCGGCTTCCTCACACTCCCTGAATCTTCGAATCTGCTCTGGAATCTCCTCTCTAATCACTATAGCAGCAAGTACAAATGAGGTGGCAATGTGGGCCCTACAACTATATATAGGCCCCTTTTGCCAAAACTTCCATACTCCCTCCCGGGAACTACGGACATCCGTTTTGTGATCCGTCTTCAGCCACAAGATCAGGATCCCGTTGCCTACACAGTCATACTTCCCAGGTCACCATCCATCCCCGGCCCCCGGGGAGCCATTTTCTCATACTCCGTTCAGGTATGCATGCTTATGTTCAAAATTATCAAATAACTGTTATATGTTCATTATCTTCAGATATTGTTCACGTCGGGTATTTGGTTTTCATGTGTGCAGGTACTTGGTTATCACACACCAGCACGCACCCTTCAGGTATATGATCGACACTGGCATGTAATCATTTCCCTCTGAATCTCAATTGCATCTCCAGTCACACCCTCTGAAATTTGCCTTTAGGGTCCCTATATCTGGCTCTGCAGTACTATCACCTCCACTGCATTTTGGTATTGTCACCCGATAGCACTCTCTCCCACATGAGTTGTCCCATTCATAGTTCCCCTTGGCACTTTGACAGTCATGTTGTTTTCACCCTTTAGGGATGGGAGTCCCGATAGTCTTACGCATATTCGCGAATCAACCACATACTCCTTCTCCTCCTTTTTCTAGCTTTCCCAATGGACTCCTAGGTTATCTCATCATGGTTCTATTTTGACTGTACCTCCGCAATATCATTAACCATCTGTTTAATCCAACATCAGTTTTCCCATCTGTGAATTCCCCTTCATTCACTTACCTCATACAGAGACCCACCCATGGGACCCTTCACCCTCCACCAATTCCCTACATAACTTGTGCCCTCATAGGCCAAGCCATCTTACATTGGAGTACCCATTTCTGTATTTGTACACTCACCCCCAATTATTTATTTATTTGGCAATTGTACAAAGCCTTTGTTTCCAACATTTACATAGCTTTTTGTCGTCACCTCTGGCGACCTTCTTCTTTTTTGGAAAACACAACCCATGTCGCTCTTAGTTGGGGCATCCATTATCTTCTATTCATGTTGGCATCGTCCATAAACCCCGAGTATCCCACATGCCACCTACCTTTTCTCTCTACGTTTGTTCACCTTGTCTCACCTCTGGCACAACTTATCAAAGGCTGAATCCGATTGGGTGGCTAGTTAAAGACCTAAAGGTGCCCTAAACAACCCCTTGTTCACACTAAAAGATAGTTGCATAATACCTCAAAGTTGTGCTATAAAAAGAGGCCATGGATGCATTACATCTTGAAAGAATTCATTTGTAAGGTTATGTTGCTGCTATTCTCTTGGGGAATCCTCTTTTCTCATCAAGAGCATACTAGCACCATTCCATTTGAGTTATTCACATCACCTTTTGAGTGAATTAGCTTGGGATTATTTCAAGTTTTCAAGTTGTAAGAAGAGCTCAATTTTGGGGGTCCAAGAGTCGTCCCTTGGAGGAAGAAGGGACCCAAAGTCTTCATTTCTCCTTGGTGTTTCTTTTCACTAATACAATCATTTCCATTGGTGACATGAGTCTTGTTTGTTTCTTGTTCTTATGCCCTTATGGACTATAGTTTAATTGTTTTTATCATTCCTAGTTTAATTCTTAGCTTAGTCTTTTATGTTTTATTTTTCTAACCCTTTCCTTCACTGTTGTCTTGCTTAGCTAACCCAACTAAGCTTGTAAGCACCTCTGTTTTGCTCATCTAGGTGACAAAAGAGGCGCAACAACTACCAATGAAAAATGGGAGAGAAAATGATACTTGGGATAAGGAGGCCAAATGAAAAATGAGAGAGAAAATGGTACTTATGATGAGGATGCCACATGAGCAATATCGTAGAGAGGCCACATGAGCAATACCATAGAGAGGCCACATGAAGGTTTGGACCGCATATGCTATATGTAGTGGTAGAAGGGAAGAAGTGTCCTAGGAGTATAGTGAGGAGGATGAGGGAGACAAGGGGGTTGCACGCTACATTGGTAAGGAGAAGGGGAAACATAATGGGGGTTAAGGAGAAATTTAAAGTGAAGAGAGGGAGTGTATTGAAATATATATATATATATATATATATAATTTCTTTTTTAGTTGTTTATTTTTTTGTCTCATTTTTTAACAACTTATGTCCCAAAACCAATTACATCATTTACAAGGGTTCCCAAAAGAAATTAGGAATAACTTGAGCATATGACCTATGTTTTTCATCCCACAAAATGTGATGTTGATACAAAATATTTTCTAATGAATGGGTGCACAACACCATATTCTTCTTTATCGATCTTTGTTGTTTATTCAAACATAAATATATCACCTCCGACGAATTTTCATAAAGAAAGAAAACTACAACGCCAAAGCCAAGTGTCGAATTATCAAGGAAAACACTTTTCAGGTTTTCATGATCTATATGTGAATATCACTCTACACTTGTTAGATCTAAAAAAATGGTTCCCACATGGAGAAAGCTAGTTTCAAGTGAAATCTAAAACAACTCAATTGATGGGTGACAAAGAAAACACATCAACATTCTCATACTTGTAACATAATGGCACTTGGACATGAACCTACTTATGGGCGCCATTAACTTTTTTATAGGTTGTATGTGGTGTGTTTTAAGATCAAGGGAGATAAATATTATAATCACATATAAAAAGATATCGCTATCATTATATGATAGGCAGTTCACTCATATTTTCTAAGTATGTTTTTTTTTAAATAATATAAATTCTTGTATGCATGGATGCACACCTTCACCCCCTTACAACATCAATATCAAAGACAATTTTAAAATTAATTTTATTTAATATTCATAATTAAAAAAAATACCAAAAGAAAGAGGAGATCCCCTATAACTAATATATAAGTAATCCATTATTATAATTTTTAACTTACAATTTATCTTAACTATGAATTTATTAAGCTATAATATGGATTAAAAAGAAATCAAATTACAAATCTCTCTCTACTTCAAAGATCCACTCTTAAAATGAATTTATGCTTAGTTTATATATCTTTTAAATAATTTTTTTTTTATTATGTTATGGATTTTAGTTTTTTCCTATTTTAATTTACAAGTTTTACTCATTGAATCCATACTATAAAATGTACCTTGCCTGCTATTATTATTATTATTATGTTTTGGATTTTTTTTTTTCATTTTAATTTCTAAATTCTATACATTTTATCCATACTATAAAATGGACCTTGCCTATCTCTCTATATTAAAGAGAACAATTTTATACCAAATATCAATAAGAAATTTGCCATAAGTCGTGTTATTATATGCTAATGTTAAAAATATGTATTTCAATATAATGAATTTATATAAATACATTTCTTAAATAAAAATTTACATTAATATTTTTTTATATATATGCGACTTGCATAATTGTGTGATTATTTTATAATTTATGTTTATAGTCTTCTCAAAAGTTCTTTTAGTACTTAAATTCATTTACAAATACTTCATTCAATATAGTTTTTTTTTTCTTTTTTATATAGCATGTGTAAATGATACCTTTCTCTCGTAATAAGAATTATTATAATAAAATTGATACATTTCACAATTTATAGAAATTGTCTTTCAATTAAGTGATCGCAAATAGGAAGCATCTATAGGCATCTACTCTTACGCTGAGAAAAATCTAGGGTTTACCTGGACATCATCCTCATATTGAGGGAAAGAGCCCAATAGGTTTCCTAGATATGTTACTAGGGAAAAACAATGGGGGGGCATCTACTCCACAAAACTTATCCAATGCTTGCATTTAAAGCCCCACCAACAAGAAACACCATGCTTACATGGGCAAAACAACCAACAAGAAGCAATCACATGTTTAAGAGATTTGAAACTTGATGGGAGAAATATCAACCATGCTTTATCAACCAATCAAACCCCATTGACACTCCTAAATATGGTAAACCACCCTAGACAAAAATAGTATATCACATCTTTGCATTAAACTGTAATCAATAAAATTACAAACAAAATTGAATGTATGCTTATATATATATAGATTATATTGTCAATCCCAACAAAGTTTTGGTTCACTATCAAAATTGTGGAGTTAAACCATTTATTAAGTTTCTCTACACTACTACACCTAATGAATGTTGATGTTTGGACAACATTGAAAATACATTCTTCCATATATATATATATATATATATATGACATGATATTTATAATACAAGGTATAAATATATATAATAAATAAGTAGTTATTTATTATCCAGAGGACGCATCCTTTCATGGATGGTCACCATACATTCTCTATATATGGAACTCTCATCATTGTAATAATATATCAATATATCGTAATCATTTTATCTTAACATTTTCTACTGTACTTGTGTCTCTGTGCATGGTTATTCTTCTTGTGATCTTGGTTATTACTGTTGCTATTGTTCACGGTTTATGCTTCAGTTCATGTAAAGTTTGTAAAAAAACTAAATGTAACTAAACAACATTAAACTCCAACAAAGAACACATTAATATACAGAAAACTTCTTGTCATGCAAAATGTTTAAGGTTGAGGATTACACTGAAATTAAATGCAAGTCTTGGAATATTTGAAAACATACTTCATTCAAGTTAATTTTAATGTAAATGTTAGAACCATTCAATCAATATGCTATTATAAATGCTAATTATTTAATGGCAAGCTAATCAACCTCTTCAACATATATGTTAATCTCTATCACTTTTCAATGCCATTAAGATACACCTTTATTGTCGTTTAGGGCTTAGGCTTATATTGGATTGGCAAAAGCAGCCTCATCCGATCCTTTGGGGCTCCAAGACGTTTTAGGTTCAAGTCCATGTGTTGGAAGGATGCGCTACCAAAGTGGTTAGAGGAGGATGAGTTGGAGGACGTAGCACAAGAGGGCAAGGAGATTGAGAGATACAACTTCAGTACAACAACCACTACATGCATGCATTGACGCGACAGCTGAAAAACATTCGACTTTAGCCACGGGGGCTTTTTCTAGAGTACGTGCCATTGCCTTTCTTCATGAAAGGGTAGAGTTAATTAATATCATATTGATTATTTTAGATGACTCGTGATGATGGGATACATTTAATAATTTTGATGTAATTTTGTATTGTGTATTTAGTTTCGAGTCTTGGAAATCAGCAATTAATATTAACAAACAATTGTTGTGTGCTATATTATTTGACGTTTTATATGTCGATTTTCTTTTCATATTTATGTTATAATTTGGTTATTTGATATTGGTGTTATTTTAGAGGTGATTTTTAATGAAAAATAATATTTTGTATTTTTAAGTTTTCTAATATTTGCATATTTTTTCTTTTCATATTTATGTTATAATGTGATTATTTGATATTGGTGTTAGTTTAGATCTGTTTTTTAAATGAAAAATAATATTTTGTATTCTCAAGTTTTTCTAATCTTTGCATATTTTTCCCCCAATTTCATAACCCTCAGCATTGCCTAATGATTCCACGTGAATAGCATTCAGAGAAAGAAAATGAGTCATTGCAATGATTCCACGTGAATAGCATTCAGAGAAAGAAACTGAGTCATTGCATTAATACAAGAAAATATGGACAGCCTTTCAGCATACAATAATTCTTAATATAATGTACCATAAAGACACGACTAGAATAAACCAAGATTTCACATGGCCTTGTTTTATTATTCTTGATTATAGCCACAGTTTTCTTTCGATACACTATTTTCAAAAGTCAACAAATTCACAGCTTTGAAGGTGGTGGGTACCATCCCCAAGGATCATTTGAAACATATTCGGTCACTTGCTTCACACTCAAGTAGTTTTCAAGACCCCTGCAATACAACAATTAACATGCAATGAGATCTTTCCATCAAAGCCAAAATATGAACTGTTGCGGCCAGGGTGATAATGAAATTTAACAATCAAATTAAAATTAACGATGAGAATGAAACTAGATCGAGCATGCGTAGATAACAAGGGCTCACCATTTCCCAAGTTCTCTACCAAAGCCACTCCGTTTATTCCCTCCCCATGGTGCCTGGCAGAAGCATGGCTGAGAACAATTGACCCATACAATGCCTGCCTGCAAATGCTGCAAGCAAAACACAAAAAGGAAATTGTTAGCACTCTACACGCAACAAGTAGACTTCAGTCCATTTTAATAGTGACATAGGTTCCGGAGAGGTGAATCATATCACACAAACTTGTTTCAGTCCATTTTAATAGTGACATAGGTTCCAGAGAGGTGAATCATATCACACAAACTTTAATTGTCAATGTCACTGAAAACTATTTTTATTTTAACATTCCGGCTAAAATGCAATCCTTTTAGATTACAGACCTGGCAATGGACGTAAACAAGACATATGACATCCTTTAAAACATACGATCAATTTTGTTGAATAGAGGCTTAGAGAATAGAGTCATCTTCTTTAAATAACAATCAGGTCGCCATCTTCAATCAACCTTGTACATATTTTTACAAAAGTAGCCATGTTCATCTTGTTGATATTATGGTAGCTGCGGGAGGTATTTACCTCCACGTGTAAACCTGACGAGAATAGAATATTCCGGGAAGCAAGAAGAAACCCTAAATAACCTTAGAAGACTAGTTGGCTCAAGAGAATGATTTATATTAAGTTATTAGTCTCCAAGAGAAGAAGTCGGCCCAGCTAAGTGACTTGGAGGACTATAAATAAAGGGCGCTTGAGCTCATTTGTACACACACCTCACAACTGCAGTGGTGCGCAAGTTTGGAGAAGAGCTGCAGTTGCAGCTGCTGCAACTAGCAGATTTCGGTTTTTGCTGGGATTCTCTTTTGGTTATGGTTTGGACTTTCTGCTTGGCCTCTTCTGGTTATTCTTGCTTGGTGCACTATCCCTGGAGAGAGGTGCGCTATCTTGTTTGGTTATTTAGCCTAGGGTTTTGCTTCCGGAATGATTCTCTGTCAAGGTTAAGGTGCTCGGGGGTGGCTTCAGCCTATGGTTCGGTGACAATATTGCTATATTGTCTATGGTTAAACGAGCACATCCATTACTTTCTAACACATCTTAATAACATATTTGGTGGCCAATGGGCCAATGGCTCACTGCAGAGGTAGAATGAGTTTCAAGCTGTCCACTACGGTTCAGTTTCGTCTTTGTTCTGTACCACATAAATAACATGAGATCAGCAGGGGATGAGGCCAGGGGTCTGCGAACAAAAAGGAATGTGTCAACTGGCCAGGTGCAACTCCTAGGCAGTGTTGCCAAACTCCTCTTAGTCTGAGTCGACTCCCAAATCTGACTCTGCTCTGTGAGGAAACCGAGCTGAGTTAGCTCGATTCCAATTCTGAATTTGCCATTGACTCACAAGTCAGATTGACTCAATAAATCTCTCTAGTCAGACTAGTATGCCTGTTTATAAAAGACACCAAAAAAATCACTCATTTGCTTCTTTTTCTGACCCGATTTCACAGCAGACAACCTGCAGACCTGTCAATTGTTAAGAATTCATAGCATTTTGTAGTTTGGAGTATCGTCTAAGTACTTTGAAATAACTTATTTTTGAGAATTGGCACTATAGATACATGGTAAACTCAAATAAATGTAAAAATATCATTTTTCACGAAATCTAGTGTATTTTTCATTTTTTATTTTCCAATCTTTTCCAACCGCCAAGTTGAGTCTGGTAACTTTGGTCTTGGGGAACATTGCCAAAATAGATACCAAACAGACTTGGCTCCTGCACCAAATAAAGGGCATACTATGCAGTGTGCACAACTCCTCAAAGCATGTTGCTTGAAGCTTTAATAAAACATATTAGGCAGATTTTGAACAATACGTTGCCATCTAACATAGTCTTGCTAACATGTTCAGAACCTAAATATTGTTAACATAGGGTAAAAACTTCTTTTTTCCCTATCCAAACCATCTAAAAGACTACTAAAGTAATATTATAACACATTAAATAGATATAACAATCATAACTAGAGAGCACCAAATAAGGGAATGGAGGGTGAAGAGAAAAGATTGATTATGCTCAAGATCCTTTTGATGGCATGGGAAGCAATGCCATATTCAATACACAAGAGGATTTCATTGAAATTATGTGACCTTTAGAGTTAGATCCTTCCTTGTCTCAGAAATCTTTGAATCTAGGGCTTCAAGACCTTAGTTCGTATCTAGGCTTGGAAGTGGTGGGTGTAAGGAATGTGGAACGACAACTGTCTAGATCTTGAACAATCCGTGGACTCTCATTGGGTGTGTTATCGCACAAACTATAGGTTGGGCAAAGCCCGACCCAATCCATGAGATGGCGATAACTGTGGGAGGGTCTACCCACTGTCACCTTAGATAAACCCTCCCCTCGCTTTAGTGAAGGATAAATCCAACACAAGGGGTCATCCTGGGTGACCCTAGGGGGAAATGAAGTGGAAAGTGAGATTATGGAAGTGAAGCCCCTATAGGTCAAACTACCAAGTGGAGGATGGCTCGGAAACGAGTCTCGGAAACGAGTCTCGGAGATGGTCAATGGTTGCCAAATGCTTGAGTAATTGCGGGAGATTGTTGTACTTTCCTGAGAGACAAGAAAATACAAGATACAAGCCCAATAATCTAATTGACAAGAAAGTGAAGCTTGCTGTCCTAATTAGCAATAGTATATAATGATATAAATCAGCAATGAAACGATAAGAAGAACTGCTAAACAAGTCATTAAAAGTCCAAGAAAAAGTGCAAGAGACTAACTAGCAATTACTAGTGTACCTCAAGTATGATAGCACAAGACTTTAACAACAATTAAAGGATGTTAGATACAAGTATTGAAGAGATATTATTGCAGCCTTATGGCTGTAGCAAACAAGTGCTACAACAGAAAAATCCAACCACTGAAACTTGCAAGTAAACCACCCAAAAGGAGCACAATAACTAGTAGATTAATTTGGTAGCTTTCTAACAAACTTTGACGGTTTAGAAAATGAGTAAGTTTGAAAGTTATGAAGTGTTTTACTGCAGCCCTAATGGTTGTAGCTTTAAGTTATGACAGCAATAAAAAATCCTTGGCCAAAGAAGATGCCTTAGTGGCCTTAGCAACCCTAAAGCACCAAGAAAAGATTCAACTTTAAACAATTTCAATATCTCGTGATTTCACGTATACCAATGCAATGATTTATTTCTCCAATGCAAGAGATTAGTGCCTTGAACCATTGGGTTATGGAGTCTTTTAATGAATGAGTTAGCCTTGCCACTTTCTTAGGGGTGTAAACCCTTTTACTCCATAAGGCAAGCAATATTAGCAAGGAACTACTAGGAGGGTGCAAGCCCTTTTACTTCTCCTAGTAACCCTTGTCCAACAATTTATTCAAGACAATTATGATAGGCTTAGTGAGGTTGTATGCTCTTATACTCCCCAACAAGGTTACCAGAACCAGACCGGAACCGGTAAAACCGGCTGGTCCCACTGGTTCACAGACCCCACCGGTCCAAATCGCCCCATCAAACCGCTTCTGACCGGTTCCGTACGGAACCGGTTTTTTTGCTTGAACTGGCCGGTTCCGTGAAGATGACTTATGGCCAGAAAAGTGAGGGGGAAATCAATTT
>SNQJ01S0202959.1:0-16712 GCA_010110895.2 Picea sitchensis | reverse complement strand
ACTCTAGTGTAGCTGCCCTTAAATACATGATTGCAAAGGCTGCATAACCATTGCTCTGAACCACCACTATGTTTCCTCTTGTTTTGAGTGACCTTCTTGACAAATTGCAGCAAGGGTTTCTTGACATTTATGGCACTGAAAATCGAGTGTTCAGTGGACTCGGGAATTGTATTTGAAGGTCCTCTCATTTCAGATTGAGGAGATTGAGAAGCGCTGTCCATCTGAAATATTTAGAAGATTTCAACCAATTACAAAATGAAAAATTAAATTGTTACTACTGTAACTTTACTGCTGTAGCTTTACTGCTGTTACTGCTGTAAATTAAATTAATTATAGTTAAAGTAATAAATTTACTGCTATTAGCCTATTAGCTATATTTTATTTTAATTTTAATTTATAGTTACTAACTTTAACTTACTAGTTACTAAGTTATTATTATTAACTTACTAAGTTACTAGTTACTAAATTTAAATTAAATGTTAATATTACACTTTAAATTAAATTAAAACTTAAGTAACCAAAAAACTTATAATTTTTAACAATTTTATTATTTTAAATTTTAAATTTTTAATATTACAGTTTAAACTTTAAAATTTAAATGTTTAAACTTTAAATTTAAAATTAGAATTTTCAATTTATTAAATAATAAATATTAAATTCTAATATATTACATTAATTTATTAATTTAAATTTTAATATATTACAATTTTGAATTTACATTATGAAAAATTAAATTGTTATTGCTGTAACTTTACTGTTGTTACTGTTGTAAATTAAATTAATTATAGTTAAATTAATAAATTTACAGCTATTGGCCTATTACTATATTTCATTTTAATTTTAATTCTTATAGTTACTAACTTTAACTTACTAGTTACTAAGTTATTATTATTAACTTAATAAGTTACTAGTTACTAAATTTAAATTAAATTTTAATATTACACTTTTAAATTAAATTAAAAACTTGTATAACCAAAAAACTTTATAATTTTTAACAATTTTATTATTTTAAATTTTAAATTTTACATTACAGTTTAAACTTTAAAATTTTAAATGTTTAAACTTTGTAATTTAAAATTAGAATTTTCAATTTATTAAATAATAAATATTAAATTCTAATATATTACATTAATTTATTAATTTAAATTTAATATATTAAATTTTGACTACATTACAGCTTTAAAATTTAAACCCATCATTAATGTATATATATATTTAATTTTAAAGATTTAAACTTTAATTTTTAACACAAAATTAAACTTTAAATTAATATATGTAATATTAATATATAAAATTTTAAATTATAAATATATGTAAATTAAAGTTTAACTTAATTTTAATATTACATTAAAGTTCCGAGTTTAATTAAATTAATTTTTACAAGAAAACAAAGTTTAACTTAATTTTAATTAATATATATTAGTATATTATAGTTTAAGTTAGTTTAACTGTAAAATTAATTTAATTAAACTCAGAATGTAATATTATTAATTAAAATTTAATATGTAATATATAAGTATAATCCAGTTTAATCTTTAAAATTTAAATCCATAAATTAAAATTTAAACTGTAACATAATAATTTAATAAATAATAAATTTAAATTTAAAATTTAAAAGAAAAAACTTATGCATGTGAAAGGTGTGGAAGCATACCTCGTAATCAAGTACTGGGTGGTTGGATCGGGTAATTAAACTCCTCCAGCTGAAGCCAGGGTCGGACTGAACTCCCTCTCCGCTCTCCACAATTGGTAGTCGGAGTACACCGGTGGTCGACTGAACCCTCCCCGTATCTGCGCGAGTTGGTCGCTGGAGTGGCGAGGGCCCACTGTGAGGGCCGACTCGCACTGTGGGTGAGGTGCGGGTTGACTATGAGTGAGGTGTGGGTCGACTGTGAGTGAGGTGCGAGTAGCGAAATGTGAATGTGAGGGCGGGTTTGATGGGTAGGTTAGTTCTACGCCGTGGGTAAGGGCACGAGGATTTAGGTTTTATTTTTATTTTTTTATTATTAATGTGCTTGTTGACCGCCTCTTCAACATAGGGGGCCACCCATGTGTCATGAAGATATGCATCAACAAATGCAAACATCGCCGAAGACTTTTGGTTCTATAGGGCATTTTTACTCCAAAGAAACAGCTTTGTAGCGATTACCGCACTCGCAAGGGTTTATAATGTAATAGGTCACATGGACTGGGTGTTAGTTCAATGGTCTTAGGGTTTCTTCAGGAGAGTTCCTTTCTACTGAAAGTGTTTTAATCCTCGAGGTTAATGCGGCCTGGGCTACCAAGCACCTCCCTTTGAGTTTTCTACCCCACCCAATAACCTCCAAAGTGGTGAAAGGTGCATTTTAATGAAGTCATTCCTAGGTAGCTAGTGTTTAGGAATGCTTTAAATGACCATGTAAGACAAAGACGCGAAATTTCGCGGAATTCTGCCAAGTATAGCTAGGTTTTTTTAGGTTGTTCCACTAATTAATTGATTAATTAATTAATTAATTGGTATTTAATAAACTTAGGTCCCGGGTTTTGCAATAGGGGTATTTGTACCAAAAGAAAGCTACTGAGACCCCACTCCATGGACCAAGTTTCAACTCAGCTGGACAAGTTTTGCTAGGTTGTTTGTCCACTTAGGAGTTTTTCGAAAATATGGTGGTTTTAATTGCCAAACCCGGAACATGGGAAAAATGTAATTTGTAATAATGGACCAAATCAAGTGGCGGTGGCAATACCGTGAGAGATACCCCATCCTAACCATTTCTTAACCCTTACCTACCCTCTTTAACCCACATTTGATTAAAATCAAGTTTTAATTAAATCCACTTGTGAGCTCACGTCCCCCTTCCCACATGAGCTTATATGTAAAGCATATATTGTATTAATAACTCATTTATATGAGTTATGGGCCCCTCTTGCTTACTCCCTCCTCCATGTACTCATTTCTTACCACTCACTTCACACCACACCCTCACCCTCACATACTCCTCACTCCCACACCAACCTCACGCACTAACCTCACACACCTCCCACATATTAGTTGTAAAATCATATTTTAATTAGAACGTGGGGCCTCCCCCTACGCATCTCCTTACCCACTTGCCTACCTTTTAAGGAGGACTCCACACTTCCTCCAAGTCACCTCCCACTCCTCACGTCCCTTAATTAACCTCACGTCACCCTCACGCCTTCTTTGGACCCATGGCTTTACCTCACATGTAGTTGGAAAGGCCATGCGTGGATTTGGAAACTCTCTTGATCTTAGAGAGGTGGTCCTCCTTTCCTCTTTCTGACTCACTCTTCCCATATCACTCATGTTTCCCTTGAAACCATGCCCTCTTAGCAACTTATGCCCCCACTCTTGGAGAAAGCTGGAAATGTATCACTTAGATGGAAGTTGCTTTGGATCAAAGCAAGCAACTTCTCCTCTTTCCAAGTTTTTTCCCCTCCTTGCTTGCTTTGTCCCTGCACTCCAACCTCGCTTACTTACCTTCCCCACCCTAAAAAGCTCACTCTTTCATTGGTCTGAGTTTCCTCATGAATTTAGATCTTGGCATTTGTCAATGATCTAAGGGGGTCTCCTTGGTTCCTGCTTGTTTAAGAGACCCCTCACTCAATCTTTCTTCACCTTTCATTATGGTACTTTTATGCTACTCTTTTCTCACCATCTCACCCTCTTCCTCTCATCATTATTGTCACTCTCTTCATTGATATATTGAAGAATTTGTAGCAATTAATTGCTACAACTTCTTCCATTTGGATAATAAAAAAGAAATGCTTTGGAGGATTTTGGGAAGATTTACAAGTATTTGTGTTCTTACAAACATATGAGGTAAAATCGCTTGATTTCATTACACATTTGCATGAATGGGATCTTAGGTAAAGCATTTTATTTAAGTAGATTCAAAGAGTAGTCTCTAGAATCAAGGCATGGTTGGCTAGATAGTGCAAGATTAATTTATTAGATTAACCTCCATATTATCCATTGTATGCATGCTATTGTGTGAGTTTTTGCAAGTTGGACTTCATATTCTATTAGGGTGCCTCTTGGAAGAGTCTCCTTTGAGATTTTCATACACTCCGAGTTATTTCTGTATTGTTCACCTTTTCTCATTCTCATTTCAGTAGCTAACATGCTTAGATAGGTCACCTAAAGTCTTTAAATTTTTGGTTCTTAGATGTAACGTAAATCTTGCCTAAAACAAAAGATTTCATAACATTTTTTAGTGTTGGTACCAAATGCTAGCAATAGCTTATTGATTTTGCAGATTCTCGCTAGACAAGGGCATACCGCCTAATTTCATGCACACAAATAACTTCAAGCAACCTCCCTCTCATTGTGGTAAACGTACTTTTTATCTTTTCCTTCTATAAGTACTTAAATCACCTAGCAAGCCAGAAGGAGTTGTACCCAAGTTGCTTGCATTCTTTCCCTTTCTGCCTTATTTTCGCAAGCTTTAGATTAGATCTCTTTCATTTATTTTTCATGTTTAGTTTAGCTAGATTAGTTGTGGTTTCTACATGCATGCTTATGTAAATAATCTAGAGTAGATCTCATAACATATGCTATCTTAGAGCCCGTGGAGGCATCGTGAATATTTTTCTTTCAAATATCTTACCTTGCATGCGCCTTTAATTTCAGAACCTATCACACATGCATGCGCTTATCGGTTAATTAACTTTTCGGTCCTGTCTTTTACTTTACATGCAAACAACTCAAGCTTGAGTTTTTCATCTTGTGTACATGCATGCAAGTATCGACATCTAAGGGCTTAATCAACCTTTTAAAATTCCACAAGTTACTTTCAGTAATTTCACTTTTGCAATATAACATTTAAGAACTCGCTTGGCAACTTCATTGTTAAAGGGATTCAACCTTCACGTATTTCAGTTTTCAATACTTTGGCAACTTCGTTGAGCAAGCTACAAGCACTCAATCACTTTTCACAATATTTAGCCTCATAGATCTAAAAATTCATTAATTAGACTTAATAGGACACCCTCTACCGACCATCTTCTACCTAAAAACTGGGTTTTGAGGAAAGCCACGAAAATTTTCTGGAGTACTCGGCCTTAGGATTGACCCGTGAAGCTAGGGTAGGCCTCATTTCCTCACTTCTTGAGCATCCAAAGAACCACTTGGTAATAGGGGGGAGGAGGAGTTTTGGGTTGACATCTAGATAGGGCTAAAAATTAACCTCACACTTAATCACTTAATTCACTTTTCAATCTACAACACCAAGCAATACAGCTACACACTTGGTGTTCATTTGATCTCATTGTCTCTCTTTTACATTCATATGCAAGTTAAATTATGTGTTGTGGGATTATCGCTTAAGTGGTTATATATCTCTTCATCTGGAGCACTTTACCTTCAAAGATTTCATCTTTATTTGTTCCTTTATCTCGTGTGTGATCCTTCAAGAAGTGCGATTCCATCTAGAGGCATCCTCTTGATTGGGTCTTGAGTGCTTTATGTCTCTTGGCCATTGAAAAGCAAATCAACCTGAGCTCTATCTCAGAGTATGCTTGGCTTCATGTGTTGATCTCTTTATCTTATGTATCTTTAATCACATGTGAGCAAAACCTAGAGTATATTGTATGATCTTGCATCTAGTCTTAATCAGATATTTGATTTATTCTTTTGTATCTATTTGTATTTGTCTTATTGTAATAATTTGTAATTTATCTTGTAACGAACATTCCCTCAACTTAGTTGACCCCATTGCCCAATCTTAGGCACTAGTCTTAGTTGCCCTAGGTGCCTGGGTCTCCGACTCTCATACTTAGATAGTTGCATCTTGCATTTGTCGATTGACATCTTAGGCTAGATTCCCCCAACTTTTAACCAATTAAACCAACTCCTAGAAATTAACATTAATCCTTAATCTTAGTAACTAGGGTCTACCCCCAATGGCTTCCCTAAGATTTAGCTCTTAGACGGAAGAGGTTCAAGCCAAAGTGACAAAGGTGGATTTTGAACCTAGGCATTGTGTTCGAGGACACACATCTAAGTGGAGCGGACTTAGCTCATACGAGTGTGATAAGGACAACAACAAAGGCTTATCACCGAATTTTTAGTGGATGCTCTGTGATTTTAAGATTCAATCTCATTCCCCATTTGACCCAGTGGATGATTAGATTCTGCTTAAACGGCCCTCAAGTCCCCAATCGGACGCCACTGTACCAATTGGAAACGCTTTCCTAGGTGCCGAAGTCCCCGGTACTGGGAACGCAGGGAATTTGAGTTTTTAGGGGATGGGTACTGCAACATATATATATATATATATATATATATATATATATATATTCGCTGTGGTTCAACATACCGGATATCTGTTTTCTACATCCACAAAACCCCCGAACTGCCAGCAGAGAACATGGGGAGGCCGAAAGTATTTTTGGAATATTGGGAGCTCAACAACAAAAGCATCTTATAGATCCATTTATGGTTTTTTATTGCACGTTGTAGGTTGGCAAAGCCCATCACAGGCTCCACAAAATGGCTACAACTAAGAGAGCACCTACCAATTGTCACCTTAGGCATGTGTTCTGCCACTCTTTAGAGGTGAAGTGGTTGTTGATGACAAGGGCGGCCAGGTGACATTCTCTAGGTTGTTTTCCTCTAGACTGAGTTGAGACGACCTGAGAGAGCCGGTAAGTTGGGTGTGCCCAGTCATTACGGGTGGCTGCACTGACTGAAGGTGGGATGACATGTGGTCTCTTGTCTACTCCTCGATCGGAAGTTGAGATGACCTGAGATGGTCTCCCCGTGATTGTACTGACTGAAGTTGAGCTCTGGGCTTTGAGATGGTCTCCCCGCCTTTGTACTCCTATGGACTTAGTTCCGCTTCTGCTTGAGATGGTTCCCAGATGGTACTCCTATGGACTTAGTTGAGTTGATCTGTTGAGGACGTCCCTTGTGGTTGAGCACAGGTGACGTGTCCCTAGTGGTTAAGCACTAGAGGATGAGAGATATCCTTGCTATATTGTCCTCGAGAGTAAGATTTGTTGTAACCCTAATTTATGTTGTAAAGGGGTACAAGTCGGCCCCACCATATAAGAGATAATTAATATTGTGTGATGATTAATTATATTATTCATTGAAGAGGTTGGCCCTATTGTGCCAATAGACATCCTCTTTATGTGTCGGGTCTTGTATAAATAGGAGTAGATCCCCACAGATCCCCATCAGGGATCTAATCCACCATACTCATTGTAACATTCTCTCAAGCTACTTGTATGGCTGAAGTGTGCATCTCTCTTGGGCGCTAGGTTTTAGGTTTTTGTAAGCACCCTCTGTGTGCTAAGGTTTATGGTGTGGGGATCTTCTCTCTTGAGAATATAGCAAACGATTGCTGGGTTTTTCCCTTGATTAAGAAGGGCTTCTAGGATAAACTCTTGTGTTCTTGTGCATGGTTATTCTTCCGTGATCTTGGTTACTGCAACACTTGTGTATAGTATTGCTGCATTATTTATGGTCTGCTACATAAATTGAAATTAACTACATGTGCTTGATTTAAGCATTAAAATTCAACAATGGTCACCTTCAGGGGAATCCTAGGACCCTAGGGGAAATGAGATGGAAAGTGAGATGTATGAATGGCTTCCTATATGTCAAGTTACTAAATGGAAGAAGGCTTAAGAATGAGACTCAGGAAAGGTTTAAGGTTGCCAAGTCCTTGAGTACCCGTGGAAAATAGTTTTACCTGCCCGAGACACAATAAAAAAACAAGTATACTGTAATATGTTAGGTGGACAAGCATGTTAAGCTTGTTGTCTCTAATAGCAGAAGTAAACAAAGATGTATATCAGCAAGAACGATAGCTAGTTACTGCAGAATTAAACATCAAAATTGTCAAATAATTATTGAACAATGAAGCACTAAACCAATAGATAATTTTCCAATATTCAAGCACAAACTTAGACGGTAAAAGAGGGCTGCTAGATAGTGTTTTCAAAGAATTATTGTATAGTATATGGCTGTAGCAAACAACAAGTTATTAACAACATGATTCAACCACCAAAATCATACAAGTAAACCACCCAAAAGATGTACAATGATTAGTAGATTATTATGGTATCTTCTTAGCAATTTTTGATGGGATGAATAGTGGAGAAAGAGAAAGAAGTTAAATGAGTTTGCTGCGGGGAGCCCCCTAATGGCTGTAGCATGTTTATAACAGCAATAAGATATCATTGACCAATCAAAACGCCTTTGTGGCATTAGCAAGCGAGAACATAATAGATTCTCATTTAGAAATCTCAAATCTCAGAGCCATCAGATACCAATGCAATGATTTATTTCTCCAATGCAAAGAAGATTAGTACCTTTAACTATAGGGTTGTGGAGCATAAAAAATTAAAGAGCTAGTTGAACTACTTCCTTGGGGATGTAAGCCTTTACCCCTCAAGAAAGCGTTGCTTGTAAAAACCCTAGGAGGGTGTAAACCTTACCTCCTAGTATTTCCTTATGCAACAGCATTTTAAGATAATTACAATGGATTCTTAGTGGGGTTGTATGCTTTTATACTCCCCAAAAGCTTAAGCAAGTTAACCTTGAAACCAAGAAAAGCAATAACAACAAAGATTCCCTACCTAGTCCAAGCATTAACAAGATAAACCTCTTTTTAACCAAGCAAATCCACAATAAAGCAAGAAATAGTCCTCCACTAGAGATAGCGGATCATCCATCCATCCAATAGCCAAAGTGAAACCATTACAAGAGAGTAGCAAGTAGCAACCAAGTGACAATGAGAAATGCCCAAATAGAGTGCAAATTTCAGCCAAGGGTCCTCTCACAAGAGGGAGAGTTATGTTATCAAATGAGATTCACATGATCTCTATTTATACAAAACCTTAAAACATAATTTGTACATTTAGTGTAAAACATAAGATAAGGGGTTGACAACCCTTATCTTACCCCCTTGCATCAAATAATATTTAATTGTCACTTTAATACAATAGAAACCCTTAAAATAAGATGACATCACCCCTTTAGGGGATGTTGCTGGATGAAAATGGAGGTCGCTAGCTCCTTGAGCTCCTCATCATGTGCTAGTGTCAATCCATGTCTCCTTTGGTGAAAATATTCCAAGTGTTAATGTGAAATAAATCCATCACCATCAAACCTCCTCAAGCATGACGTCAACCCTAAAAAAATGATCAAGCCTCCTAGGCAAATCAAGCTTGGGTGTACCAGGGGTTGGATAAAGATCCCTCCATGATTTCATGTAAGCCTCCCAAGGCATCTCTCTCTCAGACTAAAGGGCCTACAACATCCACAACCTGTGGGATTCTTGCCTCCATGGAAGCCTGCTAGGCTTAATTCTCCCCAAACCGTCACCAAGCAAGGTCTTGCAAAACAAAACGGTATGCCCTCTAAAAATCTCAAGTCAAAGATATCATGACAAGTGTAAACCATATCTAATAAGCAAGGCACCTAAACATGTGCATCAAAATACCTCATCACCAAACAAATGCCCAAACCCTACAATTGACCAAGCTTGGGCATGGGAGGGGTTGTTGATATTACTGTCAACAAGTAGAGGTATTAAACTCTACGATAACCTTTGACGACTAGAATATTCCTGAAGCAAGAGAAACCCCAAACGATAATAACCTTAGAAGACAAGCTCACTCAAGAGAATAATTAATATTAAGTTATTAGCTTCCAAGAAGAGAAGTCGAATTCCGCTAGGGTAACTGACAAAAGATATATAAACAGAGGGTGCTAGAGCTCATTTGTACTCGCTCACTCCTCACAATTGCATAAGGACAAGTGGTGCGCAAGACTGGAGGAGAGTTGCAGCAATCAAGGTGAAAGTGACTTGGTCTTTGGTTATTGTTTGGACTTTCTCGCCTTGGTTATGGTTTGGACCTCTCGCTTGGTAATGCCATCTTTAGAGAGAGGTACGTTACCTTTATTGGCTATTGGTTCTAGGTTTGCTTCCTGAATTATTCTATCTCACAAGGTTACAGTGTGGGGTGGCCTTGTGCCTATGGTTGGGTGTGACACATTGAGATATTGTCTATGGTGAAATGAGCACATCTCTTTTATTCTAATGGGTTATAGACCCACACTATCTTCTGACAATCTAACCATCGAAGGTAAATTGGGAGGATTTGCTCTACCAGTAGCTGTAGCCGAGTTTTGGTTTCAACAACCAAAACCCTAACCCTCGTTGCAAGGCACCTTAAGGGAAGTGCTTGACCTAATAACCTAGTGCACCCTAGCCAAGATGTCAAGTTTGAGTTGTTGGTCAAAGTCAAGGTTGACCAAGTCAAAGCCGCCATGACTTATTCTATGAAGTCGAAACAAGTTAGAAGGGGTTTCTAACTTCAAAGCATGGAAGATAAGGATTGACCTCATCCTTGCCAAGAATAAAGTGTTGATATTGTGAAAAGGCATGATCATGGAACCACAGCTTGAAGCAAGAAAAGAGAAGGAACCCTAACGGAAGTCTTGAAGATGGAAGACCTAGCATGAAGAAAGTGTGTGTTGTGCCCAAGAGAGATCTACTGAAGGGAACATTATGAGGTTTACCAATTCTCTAGCAGTTAAACCTCTGGTCCAACAAAATCATTCTAAGGTTTACCATCACAGTTGGGTAACAAAGGTATGTACCTATACATGTCCTTTAAATTTGTATCGTTAGCATGAGAGTGTTTGTAGGGAATGTACAAGGGATCTTGTCCAAAGCAACGATCTTGGATTCAATATATTCAAAAGATCAACACACTCTCTAGGTTTGACTTGATATGTCTCCGACTGTTATGGAATTATAAGTTGACTTTAGTCAAGATCTTATAAAGTTGAGATCGTATTCTTTAACCTGGGCTTTTCCGCCAAGAAAGCATATTGTTTTAAGTATAAGGGACAAGTCGTAGCGATACTTCTCTCGTAAGAAAGCAATCCAAGTGGAACAATAGAAAGACTCCAGTTTGCATATCAAGCTTGACATCTTTATTATTGTCACTCTCAAGTTCTTATTGTTCTCATACTAGATCATCTTAGTAATGCTAACAAGAAACTATCCTTCATATGAAAAATCTTGTTCTTGTTCTCATACTAGATCATCTTAGTAATGCTAACAAGAAACTATCCTTCATATGAAAATGTTGTATCGGAAACAATGTTATTCTTGTTGTCTCAGTGAGGTTATTTCATGAAGACTATCATGAAATAATGTTCCCATGCCTTGTAACAATTACATCTATCATTTTCCTTATTCTTGTTTCGATTTATTATCATAAACATATTGTCTTGGAACTTTCTTTACTTTATCTTGTTCCAGGAAGGTACCCTTGGGAAATATGTTGACAAACCTTGATGAACAATCTTTAAGTGGAAGCCATCATAAAGAAGTTTATATGATGACACAATGCCTCAAATAACCGCTAGATGGGAAGCAATCGTAACGATATAGGAAACAAACTTTAAAGAGACCTGTGAGAAGTCGCTAATCAAAAGGAACCAAAATGCTTGTGACTTTTAAAGCAAAGAGAGATGCACAGATGGAAGCATGGACTCTTCCTCAGATAGAAGTAATTGATTGCAGAATTCTAGAAACATGCAATCTCATAATAAAAACAAGGAAGTTCTAGATATTGCTCATTCAAGCATGAAGTCAGATTAGGAGGGAGCTAATCCCCACGATATGATCCATTGAAGAAACCATAAATACTATGAAGTATCTCATTCATGTTCTTCATTGGAAGTAGCAACCATGATAAGAAACACGAGTTTAGCTTGGATTTCTAGAAGAAAGCCCTTTGAAAAGAAGCCTTGAATATACATGGTTGTCCATCTACATTTATGTTCCCATATTTAAAAGAAGAATTTGGAACCTTCAGGAAAGAAGAGCATGGAATCTATAGAAGAAGAACATGAAGATTCCAAGTGACGAGGTGTAAATATCATTCCCAATTTGTTTGGTGTCACTTTACACTATTTAACTTATTTTTTCAACCCGGGGTTCAGTTTACAATTGCGAGGCACCCAGTGCAGTATACACAGAAAGAGAACTTTCACCAAGCTATCGGAAAAGACCAACTAAACTAAACCATGCATAAATCAAAAGGGAAGCACAAAAGATCTGTCACAGTTTGTTAAAATCCCAACCCACTGGTGGTACCCTCTTAGGGTAAGATCTCCGGAGCTCTCATAACCCTATTCTCTTGTATATTCACTTCGTGGGGTCATAGATAAAGTGGTTTTGTAGCACACCAAAGCAAAGCAAAGAAAACCATCTATTTCATTTTAACTCACACATTAAAATATCATAAATTAAACTATTACTTGGTTAATATGCCAACACTAGATTAACAAATCATATAATTCCTCAATTTACAACTTTGTTAATGATATTCCAAATACTATTACAGATAAGGAATGCAAGCACAGATTTGAAATATAGTATTAATATAAGCAAAGACTACCGTGAAATTACTAACTGGTGATAAATCTAAGTCCCAGCAACATCCCACTCATCATTCTCAGAAAATTGTGTGGCTATCAGGGTACCTCGTGATCCATCCTTCAACAACATGCATTCAACTCAAAATGAAAATAACATAAGCTAACAACTATCTAAAAAATTAACAACTAATAGCTATATGTAGAAAATAACACAACACAAAAGTTGCACTGCGGAGGGTCTCTAGCTCGTGTAGGCCCTCGCGGTTTACAACTATTAAATCACTTTCAAGACTAGATTTCATGACATACCATTACATAAACAACAGCCTTCTATCAAACATAAATTAACAAAGTCCGATAATAGAGCTCTCTCACACCTGGCCTATCAATCCCACATCCCTCTATAGATGCTAGTAATACATACATATACAAAGTTGTTAAGGTTTAAGCCATTATTAGGTTTCTTCAATTCACTAGATAACCATAGTATTGTGATAGATCAATGAAATACACAATCACAAGAGACACATCATTTATCCCTCGAAACCCTCATGGGGAGAAAACCACAAAAAACTCTTAATATAGATAGCCACAATGCCAAGAGAATAAACCAACACAATGTAGTCCTCTCCCAAGAATGCTTCTCTTTCTCTCTCTCTACCAATCAGAGTTCCAAACCTGGCGCCTTCATGAACAAGTGAGTGAGTGAACAAATGAGGCCAATGCCTCATTTATGCGCTAACTGGCAGGCCGAAGGACGCGGTTCTTTTCACCGGCAAATTTAATTTCTCCTTCCGGGTGGTTGGTAACCACTTTAATTTCACTCTCAACACTTCATTATGCATATTGCTGGTTTAGGGTTTGACCAATCCGTTAAAGGGGATTTGGTCATTTACAATAAATGGCCATGATCAATCCACAAAAAGGGGATTGATTCTAATGAATAATACATCAATAATAAATAGAATACTCTTTGCAATTGGCTAATATTTCAACACTCTTAACAAGTAGCGGTATTCTACAACAACATTAGGGGAGAGAGAAGTCTGCATCATCAAAATATCTTGGAACATTGATCAAGGATCTATAAATCATCAAGTTTTCTTCATCATCATCGGTCTTAGCGATGGAGCTCGACTAGTATCATCATTTTCAACCGCGGTCAAACAACATCATCATCATCATCTTTAGCAAGAAATCAAGAGGTATCATTTATCATCATCTTCGCTAAGAAGTCGGCGGTATCATCATCATATTCACCAAGAAGCTGAAGTGGGCATCATCATCATTCCATCAACATGGATTAGTATAACACTACTACATCATCATCATCAATAACAACACAAGGATGATACAACATCAACAACAATAATATCACGCCATTAAAGGTCGAGTATCATCAACATCATCATTAGGCTGAGAATCTTCAGCACGACGATGGCATCACAACACGAAGTCGGCTACACAATATCATCAATAATGCGAAGCCGGGCATCACAACACGAGGTCGGGTAAATCACATCATCAAGACGAACCGGGCATCACAAGACGGTGACCGGCAACAAAGATCATCAACACCTAAGCCGGGTAACATCATGAGATGCAGCATTTTAGGTCGGTACATCATCACAACATGAGGCCGGTACATCATCACGTTATCTAGCTGAAGGCAACATCACAAACACTAGGGTCGGCACATCATCAACGAGGGTCGGGAACACGCTAAGTTCGACTAGCACATCATCATCATGGGGACGGCATCACAACACTACTCCCCCTTTCTCGAGGAGGTCCTACTTAACCACCAAGCTTATCTCAAAAGTGCTCAAAAATTTACGAGATAGAGGTTTGGTCAACACATCAACAACTTGTTCATCCATAACATATTGGAGCTTTATGGCTCTCTACAACATATCACGAATAAATTGATATCGGATCTCTATGTATTTCGACCATCATGGAACATTGGTTTTTTCATCATCTTTATACAACTTGGTAATCACATAGAATCACTGCGGGCTTCCCATCACCAAAGCAAATAGATTCACAACAACATTCAAGTCATATGGTTTCTCTCACAACTAGCGAACATGTAACAATGTATTCTCGCTGCGTTCTTTCCGGCAATGTCATCGTTCATCACACGTAAGTCATGGTCGACTCCAACCTAGTCAACATCCCTAAGTGCTCTTTCTATCAAGCACTTCCAAAATACTATGAATCTGGTAACCACTCAACAAGTCATGATCTCTAGTATAATAGAGACCAAAATCCAACGTACCCTTAAGGTATCTCATCATATGTTTTGCAGCAACAATGTGAACACGTCTGGGTTCTACCAAATACTGACTCAAGGAAAAACATATATATAGCCTGGTATTCATCAGATACATCACTGAACCAATAGTCTGTCTATGCAGAGTAGCATCAACCAATTCTGACGAGGTATCTAGAAGGAGCTTCAGCTTCGTTTCCATGGGTGTGTTCATGGATTTACATTTCAACATGTCAAACCTCTTCATTTTAACTGCATACTTCCCTTGGTTAAGGAAGATCTTCTCTGTGCTCTACCAAACTTCAAGACCTAAGAGATAATGCATTTAGGTCTTCCATCAAACTCTGTAGCGAGCTTCTTCTGCAATTTGTGATGAGTTTTTCTTCATCTTGTCAAGAGTACATCATCTACATATAGTAGTAACATCACTGGCTCATCATTCATAACCTTGAGATAAAGTTAGAATCAACTTTACTCTTGGTAAAGCCCAAGCTCGTTAGGAAACTGTCAATTCTTCCATACCAAGCTCTAGGAGCTTGCTTCAACACGTACAAAGCCTTCTTCAACTTGCGGATCTGAGTCTTTCTGTCTTCAACTTCAAATCAAAATTTTCACATCACTTTGTACCGTTCTAGTACACTTGCTCAACTGCAACTCAATCTACACAATCATGTGCTAGTTCTATGTGCTTTCTGCAAAGCACTATTTGTCTCACTGTCTGGGAGTATGTCCTCTACTCTCTCTGCAACTGTTCCTTTTGGAACTGGGACTCTGCATCTGCAGTTGCTCTGAAGTTGAGAATGGTTGCTCCATTCTCACTGTGACTGCTGAAATTTGTGAGTAACTCCTCTTATTCTATCACGACAACAACTTCATCTGAAACTGAGAGTGGCTCAATAACTAATACTGAAGCTAGCTCCTCTTCTTTTCATGGAGGTAACTCTATTTTTCATTGTAGTCATGTTTCCATGACCCAACTAATGTAATGCAACAACTGCCACTCAATTTTAGATATGGGGATTGCTCCCCCTGCATCTCATATTATATATGAGTCATGGCTGTTCTGGTTGTCTTCATAAGTACTGGAGTAAGTGTCTTGTCATAGTCTTCTCCCTTTTGTTGGGAGAATCCTCTAGACACACATCAGACTTTGTACATCTACAACATGCTTGATCTGTATAGATCAATCTTGGAAATCAATACTAACTTCTCTTCTAGTCTCACAGAAGAATCCATATCCTAGTCTTTCTTACTGGCTTCCTTCTTTGTCATTGGAACAAGGGAATCTTCCAGGATATTTCATATCTCCTAAGAGTCTCTGAAGTTACGATCTAGTCTTCTCATGGCATCTGACTCCCAATCCTAGAAGTTATCTCTTCATTTGATCCTTTCTGAGATCAGGCTTATCCTTGATTTCTTCTGAGTCTACAAGGACTTCATCATCTCTTACAGGGTATACTTGGTGTTGAATACCAAGTCTAAATATGAGAGACTGAGTCAGGCTTCAAATGAGTTCTGCTTCCAGTCAAGGTGGCTTCATTAACCTTTGAACAATTTTGTTGTGAGATCTTGTTCTAATGTTCGGTCATCTTTGGAGCCTTCTGCTCCTTACAATCAATCTTCATATGAGATACTCTAAATCTCAAAAGATAGCTTCTTCTTCATCTTCTTTGGTACATGAGTGTATATGGTCATGTACATAATCTGCTTCATGTCTCATATAATATGTTGCCTTCTGCAACCTTCACTATAGTTTCCTCAAGGTTATCACCTGTGACCTGAAACAAGGTCAACAAAACAACTAGCAAGAATAATACTCGTTTGATAATAAAACAATAGCACAAATAATCATCACAGTGGCTCCTTTAGAGCTATCACTTGTGACCTATCTGAAGCAAAGATCAAAAATAAGAAATACAATACAAAGTGAGGTCAACACTCTTCTAGTGTTGTGATCAAACATTCCTCCATGGTAAACTGGGATCAACACAAGAAGTTTCTCCTAGAGGAGATGTTAGTTGTATC
>SNQJ01S0202958.1:19549-32414 GCA_010110895.2 Picea sitchensis | reverse complement strand
TATATTGATGTTTGGTTCTTAACATATGGTATCAGAGCTCAAGGTCTTGGGGTTTCGCTGCTACATCTGAGACACCGTGGAATTTTCGCTATAACTTTTTTTCTACAATGTTTCAAAAGGAATGGCTTGGAGTATATTTAGTAGACAGATCAAGGTGCGTTGGGATCAAACTTCATCTCCTGAGGCCTTATACTTTCATAGATATAGCCTGTACAAGATAGGGTTTTGGAATCATCCTGAAATGAGTCATTACGGAATTTTCACTATAAACAATTTTCTATAATGTTTCAGACTCTAAACTCCAAAGGCCATTTACAAAAATTAGTAAGGTATCTGTGGTAAAATTTTTAGCTTCTGGGTCATCTTAAATTTGTAGATACACCTTGTGTAAGATAGGGTATCTGACTAGTCCTATTGACTAGTCTCAAGAAGGTATTCCAGGTAAAAAAGTTATAACTTATTGCTAGAGTATCCAAATTGAGTGGGACTGGTTTCACTGGATCTTGAACAGTCTGTAGTATTTTGGGTGTGAGTTTCAGAATTTGATATTAATTATTTTGTGTGTAGCATGCTATACAAGTGAGATCTCCTGGAAAGGCCAAAAATCAAAAAGTTGTGAGGAAGTTACCGTAAATTCCACTTGGCACATCCAATTTTGACCAAACCTTTGGCATTGCAGAGAAGAAATATTATAGAACTACCTAAAAGAAAGTTTCATACCCAGAAGGGCCAAAACTTGGGATATAGAATAGAATAAATATTGTCTAGAAGAACCGCCTCAAAATCAAGATTCAAAAGTGATACTTGGCCAACATGCCACTAAAAAAGGGACCTTCTACACCAAATAAGCCTCCAGAAAATTCTAATTGGACTCTTGATGAAGGTGAAGAAATGCGTAGGGACATAAATATTGCTAGAGTATCCAATTGAGTGGAACTGGTTTCATCGGGATCTCTGAAATTTCCTAGCCTGTAGGTATTTTGGGTGTGAGTTTCTTTAATTTGATATTAATTATTTTGTGTGTAGCATGCTATACAAGTGAGACCCGGAAAGGCCAAAATCAAAAGTTGTGAGGAAGTTACTCAGAATTCCACTTGGCACATCCAATTTTGACCAAACCTGTACTGCATAGAAGAAATATTATAGAACTACTTAAAAGAAAGTTTCATACCTATAAGGGATGAAATTTTGGAGATAGAACAGAATAAATTTTGTCTAGTAGAACCGCCTCAAAAATCAAGATTCAAAAGTGATACTTGGCCATGCTACTAAAAGGGACCTTCTACACCAAATAAGCCCCAGAAAATTCTAATTGGACCTTGACAGCAAGAAAGTTCTTAGGGACATAAGTGAAATACAAAAGAAGATGGATCCAATGGAAGCTAAGTTGGATACTGCATAATCTAAATGGAAGATGTAAAGTTGATGGATTCCAATTAGAAGCTAAGTTGGATACTAAGATGGATGGTTTAAAAGGGAGATCATGAAAGTATTGAAATTTTTGTAACAGAGAAGACACCAAAGTGAAAATGTATCCCATGAAATTCATGATGAGTAATGTGCTGAAGGTGAATCAAGAATGGAGAAACTCCAACTTGGTTTTGAAGACCAACCATTCCTAAGATCGATATGAGGAAGTTTGATGGCAAGGACCCAATCACATGGATACTCTGCATGGAGAAATTCTTTGATCTCCACAATGTGCCACATAATGTAAAATAAATTGGTTTCTTTTATTTATAACTCCACCAATTTGTTTGTATCGATGGCTTTATTCTCGAAATCACTCACACTTGGACAATTTTCATGTAAGAAATGATAGCACACTATGAGGATACAAGGAGCAATACCTTTATTAGCCAATTGATAAATATCAAGAAAAAGTACGAAGCTACCGAGCACATTGAGAACTTCCAAAGATTGAATATAAAGGTAACCTATATTCCGGATGAGCACTTGATTAATGTGGCCTCATAGGAAATTTAGTGATGATTCAACATGAGGTTCTCCCTTTGGGGAACCCAAATCATTGAGAGAATGCATTTAATGTGGAAAGAAATGTTGAAAGTGTACATGGCTGCTATGGCTACTAGAAGGACCTATCCAACATCTATAGAGAGAACAATGTTCTTCTCCCAAAACTTCAACCTACAAGGTTGACACCTCAACAATTGGAGGAAAGAAAATCAAAGGTTTATGCGTTTTAATTGTGACAGCAAGTACAAAGAAGGGACATAAGTGTGGTGGAGAAGAAATTATTCTACATAGATTGTAGAAGAGGGAAGAAGAACAAGAACAAGAACCATCTCAAGATGGCAACGAGAAGCAATTTCTCACCAAAGAGTTGACTCCCACTTATACATTGGTGTAATGCATTTATCGGAATTAGCACCTCAAACCCTCAAGATCAAAGGGATACATCAAAAGAAAAAGGTAATAGTCCTAATTGATTCCTCGGCAAAGTACTCATAATTTCATTAATTATAAATTAGCCAAATATCCCTAAATTGCTTTGTATATCCAACGCCAAAGTTTCAAGTAATGATTACAGATGGAGGAACTATCAATTGTCTAGGAAAATGCACAAGATCAATCTTACCATGGGGAATATGTAATGAATAGTCCAATGATTGTTTACATACCCATGGTGTTGTGTGATGTTGTACTAGGAATCCAAACAATGTTTCATTAGGAACAATGGTTTTAATTTTCAAGAACTTTTCATGAAATTTCATTGAAAGGTGCAAAGAACGGTTAAGAGGTATCACAGAGAAGTCTGGTAAGGTGATAAGCTCTAACGGCATGACAAAATTACAGTGAAGGGGCATCAAGGCATTACCAGTAACCATATGCTCTGCTAATTAGATGTTCAAACATCTAAGCTTTCATGTATTCCTCAAGATTCCAGTTGATCAATATGGGCATTCCAAGCATTTGAAGATATTCCCCAAAGGTCTCCCACCCACTAGAAATCATCATCATGAAATTCAACTCCACTGGAGTGTTCCTCCAACATCGTGCCACATGCATACACTTCACGCCTTTAAGAGTGGAAATTTATGGGCATGGTTGAAGAAAGTTCGCTTGAAATGGCAATATTAGACCTTAGCCAAAGTTCTTACTGCACCTGTAATGGTATTCAAGAAAGATAGCCTGCGTGTATGTGTCCAAATTATAGAGAGCTTCCAACAAACTTACCATTAAAGATAAGTTTCCCATTCCCGCCATTGATGAATTGTTAGATGAACTACATGGAGCAATCTATTTCACAAAATTGATCTTCATTCGTGGTATCATCGATCATAATGAAGGAAGAAGATATCCCAAAAACAACATTCAACTCATGAAGGCTATTATGAATTTTGGTCATGCCTTTGGCCTTAAAAATGCACTCCTTCCATTATTCCAAGGGTTGATGAATCGCATTTTCAATCCCTTCCTTCTCAAAATTTGAGTTAGTATTTTTGATGATATACTCATCTATAAAGTAAGTCTTGAGGATCATGTGCAACATGTTGGACAAGGTGCTACAACTACTAAAAGCGGAGCAAATAACTATATACAACCATCCAAATGTTTCTTTGGAGTAAAGGAGGTAGAGTATTTGGGTCATATTGTGCATCCCGCTAAGGTGTCAAGGTATACCCTAATCAGATTAAGGCTGCTGGGATGGATCCGGCCGATTTCAAAAAAAATTAAAAAATCTTAGAGGATTTTTGGTTTGACAGGTCACTACCGCAAGTTTGTTCCGAACTATGGAAGAATAGAAAGACCTTTAACAACACTAACTAAGAAGGGATTCATTTTCATGGACTCCGTAGGAAACTAAAGCTTTTGAACAATCCTGTAAAGCAGGGTGATGTGTAAAGCTCTTGTCTGGACCACTCCAAACTTCAAAAAACCCTTTACGGTGGAACGTGATGCCTCGTGAAATGGAATTGCGTTGTCCTAATGTGAAGGAAGTCTCCCCTGCTTTGAAAGTTGACTCACTCAAGGAAGTTGGACTTCAATACAAACCCGGGCTATGAGAAGGAAATGATGGCAATAATTAAGCATGTATTGAAGAAATGGAGTCTTACCTAATAGGTAGGTTGTCAAAACATCATGATAGTCTTAAATACTCTTTGAACAATGACTATCTTCTAAGAACAACAAAAACGGTAACCAAGATATTGGGGCCGCGACTTTGAAATCATCTATAAGAAGCAAAATGTTGTGCTTTTATTGCACCCTCAAGAAAAGATGAAGATGTTGAGGCCTTTCAGGCTATCTCATCATCCAACCTGATTGATAATAGAAGCAAGGGGATGAATGGAAAAATGATCTAAAAAGTGTGGACTCTCATTCAAGAGCCAGATTCCAAAGGTAATCTATTATACATTTCTTACATGGAAAAATGATTCACCATGGTACAAAGATCGCTTATATTTATGTAATAACCCAACTCAAACAAAGGTACTATTGGAATTGCACACTTCCAGTAGGAGGGCACTCGGGAAATTTGAAAACCTACCATAGGGTTAAGAAGGGATTTTTTGGGATGGCCTTTAAAAACTAATGTTCAAAGGTTTGTATAGTCAGATGGTTTTGACAACAAATTGGTGGAAACAATTAAGACCCTGTGTCTTTGATAACCATTATCCATCCCAGTCGCATTGAGAGTTTGATTTCTAATTGTGGTTACCAAGTCCAAGGGAGAGTGTCATCACATGATTGTTGATATACTAACTAAGTATGCACACTTTGTGCACTATCTCATCCCTTAAAAGCAGGTACTAAGCACCCGTGCATTCATGGAGACAGCTCAAAGCTACATGGTAGCCCAAAGATTAATAAGATGTAGATCCCATCTTCACCGGAAATTTTTGACAGAATTATTTTCTTGTTTGGGTACTCAATTGGCTCACACTTCATCCTATCATCCCTAACTGGATGGACAAAACCGAGATAGTGAACAAATGTCCTGAAGGCTACCTTGTTTCTTTGTCTCCGAGAACAAACACAATGGTTCAAATGGAGCCACCTCGCTAATGGTGGTGGTATAACACTTCCTTTCATAATAAGTAAACAAAAATGACAATTCATTTATGGCACTTTATGGATACCACCCTCCTTCCATCACTTCTTCTAAAAAAGAAAAATCTAAGGTTCAAGTGCAAGTGAAGATCACATCAAGAATCAATAACAAATTCTCCAAATCTTTGAAAGGCAAACCCTGACCATTGTAATGAAATCCATGGAAACAACAAGCAGATCAACATCATAGTGAAAGAAGTTTTGAAGTAGGGGATTAAGTGTTTTTAAGACAAGAACCATACAAACAACAGTCCCTACAAGCTAAAGTATTTTGATAAATAAATTATCACCAAAGTAATTTGGCTCTTATAAGGTGTTGCAAGATTGGTACCATGGCATACAAATTGAGCTGTCTGCGATCTCTCAATGCAGAAGTAATAACCTAGCTTCCATATTTCATGCCTAAAGAAGGTTATAGGGTGACAAGCATCCGCCTCACTATATCATTTTAACCTGGACTTAGGAAGGAAAAATCACATTGAATCAAAGCACAAAGAAACACAGAATTCACCATTGAGGAATAGAACCAACCCTGCAGTATCTCATTAAAATGGAGTGTCCTATCTATCAAGATTCCACGTGGGAAGATGAGTCTCTTATAATGTATATCCAGTTACTTCTTAAGCGCTGGGGACAACACTTGTCTCAATGGGAGGGCATGTTAAGCCCTAATATTGGCTCATCAACTCTTAATTGGGGCATATTATATTAGTAATGCTATTTTATTTTATACCTTTAGGCCATTAGTTGTAATTATACCTCCTACTCCTATATATACCATGAGACATTTTCATTTTGAATCATCTTGTACTTGAACATTTAAGTGGGGTAAAAGGAGGTTGCCCCCTCGAAGAGGCTTATTATCTAAAATTATCTCTTTTTCAAGGCATTGAGTACTTTTCCTGAGGTTTTTCTATGCTATATTGATGTTGGTTCTTAACAAGGTATGAGTTCCTACTCTTCTTATAGTTCAAATAAAATTTTAAGAAAATTCTTTTTGAAATGAATGTGAAGGAAGGTTTTCTCATAATAATAATATCATCCGACCTAAAAAGTAGAGAGGTATAAAATTACAACTTAATATGTCATGTTGATAAATTCTAAAGCCATCTCTGAAATAAATAAATAAATAAAACTCGAAGGGACTCTGAACTAAATACAGAAACTTGTGTAGGATTAAGATATTTGTGTCAAATCCTCTGAATCCTAGATTTGGTTCCTTTTACCTATCCCCAAGTTCTTATCCACTTTAGATTTTCTTTATCCTTTCTTATTCTTCGTAGAAAGAAAGAAACTTACCTTGACTCTGAGAACTTAAAAACATATTTTCAAAACAAGATTAGGCAAAAATATTTATGTTCCTTTGATTTTAATTGAAAAAATATGTCTAGGATAATCCTGATAATTTTAGCTATTCTATCAGACTTTAAACTGACTAATTTGATCAAGGTTGATCCCTGAAAGATTAAGATTCTTATAAAAAAATTTCCTATAGGCAAAGGTGTATTGAAAATTGGAAGAAAGTTAGTTTCAGAATATTCTTAAAATTGTTGACAAACCTTCTTTTCAAAAATTTTAAATAGATATCATCCCTTGTATGTTACATACAGATTGATTGACCCCACTTCAAAATATTAAAATATAAGACAGATGGTGAAAAGAAATTCATAATTTGATTGCCCCCATCTTGTCCAAAAGAGATGATGAAAGGAAATTCATATATTGATTGCCCTCATCTCCGCAAAATGTGAAAGTGTTAATTGAAGTGGTGAAAGGAAATTCAATGGGAGAAGTAGATAACTTCACCGGGGTACTGAACAGGCTCGTTGGAAGTGAAGAAATATCTATGATATTTGTAAGGTTTCCATACATATCCATATATCATACTCTGTTATCTAGTTCTCTTTCCGGTGATATTTACATCATGAACCAACTAGGGATTCCCTAATTAAATTGTTACATCTGCTTAACCTTGAAGTGAACAAAGTTGGTCAAAGACTGATATTTTAGTTAAAGATATTTTGATTATCTTAAACAATTCTAAAATCAGTTTTAGGAAAAGGAAATTTTAAATAGCCTAACTTGAGATCAATCANNNNTTAAATCTTAAATAAGACTGGATTTTTTTTTTCAAAAAGAAATAATGACTCCATTTATCCAATAAAGGCACTTGGTCTATTGTTCTTTCGTGCCTCATAGGGAGCCACAATCCCCAGATGGAGCCTATGTTAGAACATGTAGAATTTTGAGCTTTTGAGATTTATATATTTTACCTCTTAGAAATAAAATTTTACCCAAAAAAGAAAAAAACTTAAAAAGCAGCCTTTTAAAACTAAAATAAATCCATTGGTTGTTATTTATCAATAAGGCACTTATGGTATCTATCATCAGTGAGTTACTCTAATTTGATCGAATGGTCCTAATGATCTCTGAAGTTTTGAATCCACCTGAGTTTTAAACAAAAGCCTTTAATAGTGGCTTCGCGCTTCAGGTATTCCAACAAACCTAAACAACGAAAACCCCAAAACTCTGAAGTCCCGAAGATAGCCACTCGTGACTTTTCCTAAAGGAGTTATGAACATGAGTCATAGGAAACATTTCTTTTAAATGTCTTTTCTTGGGTTGACACATGGAACTTACTTTTGACATTTAAGTCAGATGATTTTCACGTTTTCAAGTGACACATGGCACCTCTCTTTCCTTAACACATCATCATAATGACATCATCTCTGCCACATCACTCTGAGAGATTTATCTTCAGGACTTTTGATTTCAAAATCCCCATAGTATCAAAGTGTCGAAGTAAAGTAATTACAAAAGAAAAAAAAGGGTTTCAAAGAGTTAATAAAGCAGTTAACTACTTTAATTAGTCATGATTAAGTGTTAATTAATCACTTCGCAGTTTCAGACTTCTAAAAATTTCCCTTCTGCTAAATTCAAAACTTCTGAATTCTGAACTCCCAAAATACTTAAAGTTAATACAACATTTTTAAAACATGATTAATTAAGACATAAAATTTATTACTTAGAGATTAACTCCTCCGCAAATTCGGACTTCGGGAGATTTCCACCCTGTCACATCCAAAACTTCTGAACGCGAATCATCGAAATATTAATGACATTTATTATTGATTAAGGTTAATGATTTCAATTAAAGATTGTGAATCAATGGGTAATGAAATCCATTAAGTTTAATAAATTCTTCATGAGTAGAGATATATGAAGATCGATAGACTTTTTGAATAAAGCACTTAGAATTTCAAAATCGTTTTTACCATTTGCAATTAGCAGTTTTTTATTCAGTGTAGAGCTTACAAACTTCTCTTGTCACAGGTAGGCTAATTTTGTTTCCTTGAGGATTATGGCACCACGAAAAGCTGCAAAGAATCTTGATGCATTAGGTGATGATTCAAATCCAAATGCAGATGTTCTATCAGACACAACTCCACGAGTTGTTGATGCCATTAAAACTTGGAAGCGGGTGTTCGATATCTTGGAGCATGAGATTATTAATTGTCCAGACGAATCTCCCGAGGAAGACAATGAGTCTTTTGTAGCTAAGCTTAGATTTGCAGCACATTCAGAACTGCATAAGATCGTTGCATGACCCAGAATTATACCCTACAATGATATGATAAATTGGGCTTTGGAACATGTCGACATCCAAAACAGGAGAGTCATCAACCACCAGCAGGTCATCATCATCTCTTTCTGACCAGAAAACCTATAAGTAATGTACAATCTTTCCCCTGCCCCTAAATACACTTACAATGTCGCATTTCTTCTAGATTTTGAGAGAAGGGAATGCACTCAATATGGTAAAAATGGTCATGATATAGTCAATGCATGGTGGGGACATCTGGAAAAATTCAGAGCCGACGCTCATGGTATATACACCATGACGTCTTTAGACGCTCATATGTTGTATATAGCCATGATGCTTTGTCTCCTTCTTGGAAAGAAGAACCCTACACATTTCTCAGTTGAGTGGATAGCCATCATGAATGAAATAGCCAAGGGTTATACCTTCAATTGGGATAAAATTCTATCTGATAATTTAGCCAAGGAAATCGCTGAGTATAAATCAGAAAAATCAAAAGGGCATCTTGCCCCTTTTTACATGTCAGCATATGTTATGGATGCCATTTTTTTCATGACCCCTTTTCCCCTGATGAACTGGAGTTGGACCCCGACTAGTTCTAAGCCAATACATTTTTATCACTCCAAATTATGGGAAGAAAACGCTAAAGATCTCTTTTACGAAATCTGTGACAACGTGGTGGTACCAGTTCACATAGCTATCTACGACCACCCGCCACCCAAAATTTTAGAAAATATTATGGGGAACTTAGGAAAACCTGTAGAATGGTTCATTGAGGAGAATTTCTCCTATATCAGAGTGTTTGGTTGTTCCATTCCTCCTCATGCCCTTCCACAGTTCTTACCCAACAGGCTGGTGTGCAGAGAAGTGGCATACTAGACAATAGCAGGAGGTATCAGCAAAGAGTTGAAAGAAGCTCAGAAAAGTTTTGGCCAACTTTTCCCATTCAAGTTGGCATGTTCACATTATTAGATTTTGGTCACTCTAAATTCGAGGCTGCATCCCTGGAATATTTCAAATTAGTTGACATCGAATTCAAGAAGCATGATCCACATAAGATAGTGTAAAATCATTTGGCTCAGTTTAACATGAAGTGATACATCCATGAGAATTCTTATTATGACGAAATGTTCAGGGGAGTTAGATCTTATGAGGAATTCCGAAGAATATTAAATACTCTACCTCCTGACAAACAAATCAGTTTCCTCAGCTTTCAAAAACATAGGAGAAATAGTTTACCAAATATATTGCAAGGAGAGTCAAAACCCATGCCTTCTTCATGGGAAGCTAGACCCACTGGATCTAAGCCAAGCTGCTCTGCGAAGCACAAAGTTCAGGAAGTCCCAAAAAGACCAGAAGTGTTATTTCACGAAATAAGAGCATCACTGTTAGGACTGAATGATCCACAAGTTTTAGCTCGGTTCAAAGATTTCATGAATCCAGGACAAGATGTTCCTCATTCAATGCCAGCTACTTCTATTGGCACCCTAAATACAACATGACAACAACATTCTATGGAAATTACTTCTCCCATTGCATCATTAACCCCTTTATAGACCAGCTTCAGAAATCCTAGTTTCGAACTCACTTTTGTAGGTGATCTTACCCCTATCTTGCCTGAAGAGATGCCTCCCTCGGATTCATTTTTAGAAAGAAAAGAAAATCTATCGTGAAAAGAGAATCTCACCAAAAGGATGGAGTAGTCACTAAGAGGAAAAGACTAGTGTATGATGGGAAAGACCAAGATGGTCCTGAGTTTGTGAAAGAAGTTGCAGGTTCATTAGGATCTTTTTCCATTGCCAATCAATGGTCAGTGGACAACTTAACCGAACAACTACGACATAAATGCCTCTTGGTAGAGAAATTACAGAATGAGATATATAGTACAAAGAAGACTGTTAGAAGTAGGATGAACCAGGACATTGAACAAATAAGGGCTAGTCATCAACATCAACTTAAGCAGTTACAGGATAACCTTGAGCTGCTCTACCAGAGTTCATAGACCAGCCAAGGTTTGATTACTTAGCGTGACGATTTGATTGAGTAGCTGTAGGCCAGATTGACCCTAACAGAGAATACAATGATAGATATTTCTGCCTTCAAAACACAAGCATCAGAAATCAATGAGAAGTTGGAATTTGCCCAGCAAGAGCTCTATCAAAAAGTAGATGTTATTCAGAAATGCTATCAAGCAGTAGACCTTTCCCTAAAAAATATTTATGTCAAGGAAAAGGAGGCCTGTGCAACCTAGTCTAAGTTTCAAGAGCTTCTCATATGGAAGTAGAGAGCTAATACCCCTGGCCTTCCCTTTCTCTCCCATTCTGAACAAGTAAGAGGCAAAATGGCCCTAAAATCCTGGGAAAAAAAACTGGAAGAAGGCAAGAAACTTGCCAGAGATGTAAAAGAGGCTTGTCTAGAGGCATTATCTTCAATAAAAAAAAAATTGATTGAGTTCGAAGGAAATAATATCTCAAAGGCCTTGGGGCATATTGAGATAGAAATGAACTAGCAAAGCTCCAGAAGGAACAAGGAAAATACTCAGGCAGCCGTCCAAGAGATGAGCCAGATTGATTTACTTAAAATCAATGAATGGTTGGTTAATCCAAGTTCATAATATCAAGTCACAGTTCAATAAGTGAACAAAATCCAGGAGAAGTTGCCCCAAATACAGAAGAAGATGTTTTCCTTTGAATTAAGAGAAAGGATTGAGCCTTAAAGATTCATGGTAGCATTGATGGATAGGTGCATCGAATGCATTGAACAGAGAAAAGCTAGTGTAGTTGGGAGAAAATGAAAGAGCATGTATAGTGTCCACTTTCTCCACCCACTCTACCTTTCACCCTCCAACCGTCACTTACTCCGTTTATCCCTACCACTCACATTCTTTCATCCACTCATCCCACCTCCTTATTAGAAAGTTGTTCCCCCATCATCCTTTTTGTGAATACTTACTCTTCCCTGTAACCATTAGCCATCCCATAACGAGCCAATGCTGATCCACTCATCTAATTATCCCCCCCCATGTCTTCAACTGCAATTCTTTATCCCAGTGAATGCATCCGAAGAGACAGATGGCAACGAGATCAAATGGCAAAGATAGTAAGCCAAATGATTGTGGTGGCCTTAATGGACAGGTGTACCTGGATTGAATATCAAAGGAAAATGAGCGCATCTACAAGGAGACAAAGAGACAAAGGAAGCGCTAGCAAAACTCAACAATTTTTGCATACTATTATTTTATTCAGATGTATTCTATTTTTAGTCATAGATTGTGTGAATTCCAACGGATTTCAGTTGTGACAAATTTTGTATAAATAGATAGATTTTAGATCTATTCGAGGATTCTTCTTGTTGAATGTAAAAGAGAAACTCTTTTGAGTATTAATACAAGTGAAAACATAGATTCTAATTTCTGTTCAATTTGAGTCATGTGTTTCCTCCGTGTTTCCATTTATCTGAATTTCTTTATGTAATTCTTGAAGAGTGATTGATTGCAATTTAGTACTACATCTACTGTGATCATATTATACCAGGAGTTCATTTAGTAAACAACTTTTCCTTTTTTATTACTGTGAGTAAAACAAGACCTGTGATCTATGGGAATTACTTCATTTTTATATCCTGTTCAAGGGTGCATCTTCTACTTTTCTTCTACTGCAAACAAGGTGAGACTTATCTGTAATTGATACCTGACTTTGTTTTAACAGTTTTGTAAATCATTTCTACATCATTTGACATTATAATTGCGACTCAGTTAACGAGATACAACCTCTGTACTATCTTATTATTAATTTCATTTAAAGATTATTTCTAAAAAAACTGAAGGTAGAAAAGGAACTTACAAAATACTTCATTTTAAAACCTTTGATGCCTGACATTATTCTTTGATCCTTAGAATCAATCTTAGGAACAATAGAACAATTGAAGAGAAAAAGGAGGAAATGATCGGTTGGGAAAATGAAGACATTTGGGTATGGCAAGAGCACCATGGGGCACAATGGTGACGTATGAGCCCAAGAGGGCACACATCCTTCTTCCCTTACGACGGAAGACAAATATTTGGGTTGTGTTTGGGCAAGGGCAAGGCAACTTGGGAGAATTCCCAAGTAGCAGACCCATCTTCCCTTTGAAACATGGGTGCACCATAGAGGTTGGACGACCCCATTGTCACACCTACAAATAATCATG
>SNQJ01S0202958.1:3216-15692 GCA_010110895.2 Picea sitchensis | reverse complement strand
GTGTATGTGGCACATTATGTAGATCAAAGAATTTCTCCATCTGAAGTATCCATGTGATTGGGTCCTTGCCATCAAACTTCCTCATATCGATCTTAGGAATGTGGTTGGTATTCAACCCAAAGTTGGATTTTCTCCATTCTTGATTCACCTTCCTTGTGTCCTCATCATAAATTTCATGGGATACATTTTCACTTTTAGGTGTCTTCTCTATTAGGAAATTTTCCAATCCTTCCATGATCTCCCCTTTTAAAGCTTTCATCTTAGTATTTATTTCCTCAAACTTAGCTTTTGTTGAATCCATTATCTCTTGTAGTTCATCTTTACTTATTGTCTTATTTTGTAAATCATTTATGTCCCTACTCATTTCTTCACCTTCATCAAGCATCTAAGTAGGATTGTCTGGAGGCTTATTTGGTGTATAAGTTCCCTTTTTTGGTGGCATGTTTGCCAAGTATCACTTTAAACCTTGATTTTGAGGTGGTTATGCTAGACAATCTTATTTTTATTGTATCTCCAAAATTTTGGCCCTTCTGAGTATGAACTTTCATTTTTTGTAGGTCTCTGATATTTCTTCTCTTCAATGCCATAGGTCTGATAAAAATTGGATGTGCCAAGTGGAATTTATGGTAACTTCCCCACAACTTACTAATTTTTGTCCTTTCTAGGAGATCTCACTTATATAGCAGGCCCCGCATAAAATAATTGATATAAAATTCTAAAACTCGTACCAAAACTACTATGGGTTGTCCACTATCCAATGCAACTAGTATCACTCAATTTGGATACTCTAGGAAGAAGTTATGATTGTTTTACCCGGAACACCTGCTTGAGACTAGTCAATAGGACTAGTCAGATACCCTATCTTCCACATGGTGTATCTACAAATTTAAGATGACCCAGAAGCTAAAATTTCTACCACATATACCTTAATAATTTATGTGAATATCCTATAGATTTCAAGGTCTGAAACGTTACACAAAAAACTTATAGCGCAAATTCCATAATGACTCAGTTCAAGATGATTCCAGAACCCTATCTTACAAAGGTTGTATCTCCAGAAGTATAAGGTATCAGGAGCTGAAATTTTAACCCAACGTACCTTGATCCGTATGATAAATATCATCCAAGTCATTCCTTCTAAATCATTGTAGAAAAAGTGTTATAGCGAAAATTCCATTGTGTCTCAGATGTAGCAGCGAAACCCCAAGACCTTGAGCTCTGATACCATATGTTAAGAACCAAATATCAATATAGCATAGAAAAACCTTAGAATAAGTACTCAACACCTTGAAAAAAGAGATAATTTCAGATAATACGCCTCTTCAAGGGGGAAACCTCCTTTTACCCCACATAAATGTTCAAGTACAAGATGATTCCAAATGAAAATGTCTCCTTGGTATATATAGGAGACTAGGAGGTATATTTACAACTAATGGAATAAAGCTGACATAAATAAAATAACATTACTAATGTAATATGCCCCAATTAAGGGGTAATGAGCCCATATTAGGGCTTAACAACCATTTGTAGCCACATCAACATGTTGAATCCCAAACACAATAATCCTCTGAAAAATATGTACTCCCATCTCCTGGCTTTGAATATTGATGTTGAAAAGAAAATGAAGGCCAAAGTGGTCTCAATGAATGCACTCACCAGTATACTAGGGTCAATGTCAACGAACACATTGATAAGCGGTCCCACCATATCTCTCTTGAATATATTATCTTCTAGGAGAAGCATATCCCTCTTACCCTCATTGTTCGACTAAGTAGGAACGAATAAGAGCCAAATTACAGAGTTGATACAAGCAATCCCTATGAAGAGATCATTGATATTCAACAAAAAATGAAAATAAAACTTGATTTTTGTTGCTATTATGGCATAGCAAAGTGACAAATAAACCCTTTTCAAATGATTTTGCATGGAATGCCTAATCTTTATCATGTTATGTAGAGTGTTTTAGTCCCACGAAGAATGACTAAAACCTTGGATAGGGAATCCCCCACAAGAAGTTTATGAAACCATTTAAATGCCTGGAATTCAATTGAAACAAATTAAATGTGTAGAGATAAGAAACCTAAAGGAAGAGAAGGTGAAACAATTGCAAGAACTTCAGCTAGTTGCATGAAATATTCTAGCAAGTGAGAGATTGTGCTTTATGGTTTCAGGTTGCATCCATTAGGCCTTGTACAAATGTTAATCTTTATATTTATCCTTGGATACAGACACCCATTCATATAGAACTAGCGGGGCTATGGTGGACCCACATCACGTAGGTATTTGATCTTCAATATAAAAATATTTTGCAAAGAGAAATTTCCCAAGGTGCAGTTGTTTTGCTCATTAATACTAGTATCAATCTAGTGTGAGGTGCATCCTTCAAAGAAAGTAAATCATTAAGAATATATCCAAATGTCATCAATATGCTTTCACACCATGAATAACCCTCAATGTGTACAAAACACATAAGATCCATTGCATCAAACTAAAGTCAATAATATCAAACCCAAACTCAAAATTAGATGGGGGGGGACAATAGCAAGTACCAATGATTCGGGAAATCACACTCATGAGTAAAGTCCTACACTAAAGTGAAAAAATAGAATCTTTAACTAAATTTTATTAAACCAAGAATAATCTTATATAGTTTTACATGAAGAGAACCATCTCAACAAACTAGGAGATAATTACTCACTAGATCCTTAGAACTAGCAACAAATCAAAATAATAGAGATAGTTGGAGAAATTCTTTCAACTACTCCATGATGTTAGGAAACCAAAAAAATTTATCACAGGGATCCACAATAATAATCTCCTAATATAAACATTAATGTGATATACAAATTTGAGGAATTTTGAAGTAAAAAATGGGCCTCCTAAGATATATATTAAAAACTTATGAATTAGTCATTATGGGAAGGCATACTTTTTTCCAGGGAAAAAAATTCGTTCAATTATATTATAGCATATAATTTTTTTACATCTGCCAATGCTTCTCCAAAGACCCTTTCCATGTCTTATTGGGAGGATGAAACTACTATTCAAAATAACTTACAAAATAGTCATGGAAGCTACAAAAAGAGTCTCAACTCTATCACCAAATAACTGTGAATAGGTAGTCCTACTCCAAATCTAAGAACATAATCAAAATAGGAAATACTATCAAAATAAGAATCAAAAGGCTATACTGTCGAAACATATAGAATCTCCATCAATGGTTAATGGATTCTAAATTGTCTCCTTGGACCAGCCGCTCCATTGGTCCACTTTTGGTAAAAAAGTATGCCTTCAATATCCTCAATTGCTTGCTTTGATAAATTGCCCGCTTTAGTATTAAAAATTCTATAAAGATGTTGGAAAGTAATGAAGCGGAAGCTCCCAGTCAGTGCTATAATTCTATCTTTCCATCCCTCCAAAGAGCTCACTTGTAAACTATCATTTTTGTTAACCATTCGATAACAACCTTTGAGTCACCTAGAAAATGTAGATCAGGAAGCGATAATTAATCAGCAAGCCAAAGTGAAGCCCAGGCTCCAAAGAGCTCCACTTTAGTATTTGTCCCTTTGCCACAATTTAATGTCCATCTGTAAACAGTAGCCTCTAGAACTTTAATAAGACCCCCTGCACCATAAATGCTACCATCACTTTTGGCAGCACCATCAAACCAAGGAAGCGCCAAATCCTTACGATATGAAATCAAAATGTCCTTCTGTGGTTTGTCTTTTGGATGAGAAATGGAACCCGGAGATAATGCCATTATCTTGTGGATCATTGCATGCAAATACGGACTAGAATCCTCGAATAGAGATTTGTTACGTTCTTTCCAAGTGTACCAGATGGTATAAGCTACAATATGAGTAGAAACAGATTTATCCAAATACCAACACTTTAAACAAACCGATAGTGTATTCCCTGCCCAACTCATGTTCAGTTTTAATTCCTTAGACACTAAATTCCATACTGATATTGCAAAGGGGCAGTAAATAAAAAGGTGACTAACTGACTCCAAATCAGATTTACAGAGAGGACAGTGCCCCGGGCCAGTCCATCCCATTTTCTGTAATGTATCCCAAGTTAAGATTTTACCCTCCATAGCCATCCAAACAAATAATTTCACCTTTAGCTGAGCCTTCCAATTCCAAATTTTTTGTTTCCAGGTATCAACTTTCAACAATCTTTTAGCCGAGATAATTCTTAAATAATTTGTTTTTACAGAAGGTCTTCCTGAATTGTCACCACCAACCCACATCAGAGTATCCCTTGTGTCTTGGATGAGCACTCCCGACGCCGATAAAACACTTTTGAACTGATCCCACTCATGCGCTAAATTCCCCTCCAAATCCAGATCAATGATATTGAGCCAATAGGATACCAATGGCTGATCAACTAAATTTTTTTTGGCCTGGGCAAGTGCAAGTATGTTCTTTTCCTTTAACACTGTCAACAGACTGCTAGAGATGAATGAGCAATCACCCATTCCCAGGATTCTATCCTTACCTAGTTCTATAAAAAGCTCATTCCCAGGTAACCAACTTAAGCCATGCAATATCAAATATAAGACTTTTAAAAGTCCAGACCAAATTCTAGAAATCCCGGTCTTTCTGAAATACTGAGATCCGAGCCATTTAATCACTGATTTCTGTAATAGATATTTGTCAATCACCACCCTGTGCCAAATTCCATCACCCATTAGAATTCGCCATAACGTGTTCACCGCTAGAGACTTACTAAAGTCAAAAATATTACGAATTCCACATCCCCCAAAAGATTTTGGAAGGGATATTCTCTCCCAGTTGCAAAGATGCAGAGTATGGGGTTCATAATTCCTTTTCCAAAGGAAATTGAACATGGGATTCCTGATAATTTTCAAAACTGACCATGGAACAAATGTTAGGGACATCCAATAGATAGGTTGGCTAGATAACACTACTTTCAAGAGCGTAAGATGCCCTCCTAAAGAAAGCCAATAACACCAGTTATTAATCTTGTTTTCCAATTTTTTTATCAACCAATGTCATTCATCCAAACGCATAGCTCCAGCCTTCATGAAAAAACCAATGTATTTGAAGCCTTGTTCCATATCTAGAAAATTATATGGGAAAAAATATTTGAACATAAAAACTCCTAATCCGTCATATCTGCTTGATGGAAAGTCGACTTCGATGCATTGATCAATAAACTAGAAGTCAAGATGAAAAATTTAAGAACTTTATATATTTCCCACCACTCATGAATAGTGGCACCAGTCATTATAATCACCTTGTCCACAAATAATATATGCAATATTTTAATTGATTTAGACACTTGAATACCCATCAGTTTACCCTCTCTTTGACTTTCTTTCAATAGCAAATTCAAAATTTCCATCACCAATATAAACAGTAATGGCAATAAGGGGCAGCCTTGCCTCAATCCCCTTCCGCTCTTAAAGAATTTTGTTGCTTCTCCATTAATCAAGACTGAATAAGAGGTAGAGACTACACAACTCATAATCCAATTAGTCATATTTAGGTCTAGTCCAATTTGAAGGAGAAGAATGTGCAAAAGGTCCCAATTAACACAGTCATAAGCTTTTTGAAGATCCAACTTTAAAATCAAAGACTTTGATTTCTTCTAGTTAATATTGTGAATATATTCATGGACTGTACCTATAACATCCTGAATCTGCCTTCCCTGTAGAAAACCCAACTGCTCTTTCGAAAGTGATCTAGAGAGAATTGGTTTGATCCAATTAGCTATGATCTTTGAGATAATCTTGTAACAAAGATTACATAGAGAGATCGGTCTATGATCTCCAAAATGATGAGGCTTGTTCACTTTTGGAATTAAAGTAATAAAATTTGAATTTAGAGCTCCCAGAATAAAACCCATTGTTCTATATTCTTCAATCATTTCTAGAATGTCTTCTCCAACTAAGTCAAAGAAATGCTTAAAAAACTTGAAAGTCCAGCCGTCTGGGCCTGGAATCTTATCCACTTTAAATTTTGTTAATACTTTCTTTAGTTATTCCTTATCCACTGGTTTAAAGAGGGCATCAGACTCTGAATCTAGGACCATGTTTGGAAATAATGAAGCTACTTTAACTTGATCAACAAGGTTTATATCCACAGATTTGTTATAAAAATCTTTAAAATGATTAACTACTGCCAATTTTAGATTGTCTTGGCCTCTATAAAATTTCCCCCCCTCATCTTGTATCTCCCATATGAACTTATGGTTTCTCTTGTAGCTAGCATAGTTATGAAATAATTTTGTATTTAGATCTCCACTTTGAATCCATATAGCACGGCTGCACTGGCGCCACTGTTCCTCAATTTCCTTTCGTAATGAATTCCTTTCCTGTTCTAAATATTTTAAAGACAGATCAATCATACTCTGGTAGGTACCCTCCATCAAATTTTGCAATCTAAAGGAGATTTCCTGCTCAAGTCCCCTAAGGCTGGCATTCTTTAAAGTTTTATATTCCTTCTACCATGTTTTTCTATGCTTTTTCAAATCTTTCAATTTCCATACCAAATGCTTCTGCTTACCAAATTCCCGAAGATACAAAGGATCTGTCCAAAGGTTATGTACTAATAAATAGAAATCTTTATCTGAACTCCACACATGATTAAATTTGAAAGGAATCGCTTTGAACACTGGCGGAAGATCCAACTGTAATAAAATCAGAGCATGATCAGAGATAAAATGGTATTCAACCCAAGTTCTAAAAATTCCAGTAGACACCACAAGATCCTCGGAAAGTAAGTAACGATCCAGTCTCTTAGCTATGAAAGCATCGCCCACCCGACCATTTCTCCATGTAGGGGCCAACTTTCTGTGTTGAATATCTATAAGCTTATTTCTATTGAAAAGATTAGTGAAGAAAGTAGTCAATGATCCGAGGGTCGACCGGCTGCCCCAAATTTCACCTACCAACAGAGTGAAGTTTAGATCTCCTGCTAAAACAAGATATTTCAGGGACAACAAACCCACAGACTCCAATATTTTCCAGAATATTTTACGCTCCAAACATGGATCGTATACATTTAGAAGATTAATATTTCTTTTGGACTCTAAGCAGTGTCCTGTCAGTAAGATACCACCACAAGTCAAGTAAGGCACCAGATAAAAATATGATGGATCCCAAGCAGCTAATAACCCTCCATAATTTCCAGCTGAATTAATTGCACAACAAAGCCACTTCGGCCTCAGAAGTTGAAAGAAACTACAAGCCTTTTCTGAATGTACTAAGGTCTCTTGAAAAAAAACACTATTTGGATGAGATTTTTCCAACACACTACGAACCGAGGCAAGTTTTAGGGCACCTCCAGTCCCTCTAATATTTAATGATAATAATAACATTACTTAGATCTTGCAAGGGACTTCAATGCTCTAAGGGCCCTACCATCAGTAGGTAAGTGTAACACAAAGCCGTCTTTTGGTACAGTGGTGTTTTTTTTTCTAGCACTTCGGGTTTTTACAGGGGAAAGTTCAATTCCCAAACCCCGGGACCACGCAAAATCCTTCCCACCATATCCTATCAAAGCTCAAGAACTACCGACCTCCCCACTCTCAGCAACAAGATCAATGGCTACTTTCCCAAGAAAAACCGGTAATGGTACTGATGTATCACTTCCACGGATGAAAGGTATGAATGAATCCAGAACGGAAGAGAGGATTGACTCGTCCTCTTATGGTTCCCTATACCCAGGTGGAAAAACCTGACCCCCTAACAACATGCGACTAATATATGGACTACTACAGTTCTCAGTAGAAGCTGAAGGTTCTGGAAGAGAGGTACAATGGAGAGGTGGGTCAATCGATGATACCAAATCACTAGAAGGGATCACAGGTTCCAAGGACGGGGAGACAATCGTCGAGGGAGTTAAAGATATGTTGTCCCTAGGAGAAAGGTCAATTTTCTTCCTGAGTCCACTAAAGGTGACTGAGCCAATTTTGAAATAGAATTCTTCAGCCAAATAGAGGAACTAATAATATGACGATCCATCACTGGAAGGGAATTGAAAAAAATAGGATAGTGTAACTGTAACTTACCAATTATTGAATCTGATGGCTCCAAGATACTTTGGTCAATCATGTCATCTCTACCTCCTTCAAAACCATAAAAACCATTATCCATTGAGGATTCTAGGTTACTATAAACAAACTCATGTTCTTAATGAGGCTTTTCTTCTTCCATTATACCTTTACAGTCTCTCCTCAAGTGTAAGGTACTTTGACAGTAACTACATCTGAACAGTAACCTGAGATAGTCTAGTCTTTTTAGACAACGTATACCATGCCATGCAACCTCCAAAGTCTCCGACAAACCCGAGTGCACATCCATTTCAACCAGCACTCTAGCAACTTTTCTATTTGATGCCTCTAAATTATTTTTATCAATCATGATAAAGCTCCCAAGAGTGTTTCTAATGGGTATCAAAGCTCCCTCATTCCATAGATACAATGGTAGTCCCGGAAGCAAAACCCATAAATGTCTTAATGAGAAGTATTCGATCTCCGGATTAAAAGTCAGCCTCCATTTCTTGAGCATAAAGTTGTTATTTCCATTAACCCACCTTCTTCCTAACAGTAACGCTGCATCTTTTGGACTCTCACAGTTAACTCCAATCCATCCTTTAGTTAAAAAAATGACCTCTGGTTTATATCCTAAAACCGGTACCCAAACACGCTCCATCCAGACTGAGCAGCTTTCCACACATAGGTTGTTGTAAGTGAACCTTCCCACTAGGCCACAGAGAGCCATTCTACAAGAGTCCTCCAACCCAATGTCAGAGCCTAATACTAATCTTCTAACGGATTTGTTTTCCGCCCACTGTCTCAAGAATTTATGAGCCGAACTTGACACGGAGTTTTTTAAACAATGATTAGTAGCATTTGACTTACTGGAAAAACTTGGCCCAAACTTTTGAATCTGTGACCTTTCACTACAGGACGACTCCAAAATTTCAGGTAAAAAGGTGTCTAAGGAGGGGTCTATAGTCTACTTCGAGCGTTGATGGAAAGACTGAGCAACTGTCTGTGTACCCAGTGGACAAGCCTCTTTGGATAGGGTCCCCGAGACCACCACCAGAGAACATTTAGATGGAATAGCATCACTCTCCTTCCAAAAAACGTCAATCGGCTCATTTAAGAGAGCATTAACTTCCACATTAATAGACTCTAGACGACAGTTCTCCATTAGGCTTCCACTTGGAAGGCACTCAACTTAACGAAAGGATCAATGGATAAGAATCCTCCGGATGAGAATAGGACAAAGGAATAATAAAAAAAAACTGACATGAACCCAGGAGAAGTTCCACCTGTTCAGCACTAGCCCACAAACCGACCAAAGAAAATGGATGAAATAGCCACCAGCCACTGGTTCAGTTACCGAGAATATTAAAAACTAGCAGGGAAGGTTGGTAGAAATAAATAGATAGAACTTCTCCTAGAATTGCAACAAACAATGAAGCATAGAAGACACAGAAAGTCTAACTAAAATCTAACAATAAAATAGACAACCATGTAAAGACTAAGGATCGTAAGAGACCAGTCCAAAACTAGAGTGAAAACAAGAAGCCCTTCGCAAACATGGTTTCCTCTGGTCAGTTCCCGCTCAAACAAATTTGAAAATCCCTAGTTCCTCGTCTCCCTCCATCAGGGAAGGCGTACTTAACAACTCACCTCCTACACTATATTCTATGTACAATCTAGATAACAATAATTGAATTACATTTAAAGGTTGACTAAAAATAAATTAATATAAAAAGATTTATTGATGTGATTGACAATAAATTTTAACTCTCCAAATTGTATTTGGACAACTAATGCATTTTTATGTCTTTAACTTGAAAACCATTTTAAAATAATAAAATATATACACAATGAAGAGACACATTCAAAATTAAGATAATAACATTTTTATTATAATTTTAAATTTTACAATTTTAATTTTCAAAAAACACATTAAAAAACAATTTGGATGTAATTATAATTTTCATGACTCTAATTTGAAAAAACACGTTTAAGTAAAAAAAGAGGTTTGAAGGGTAAGAAATGCATGCAGGTTTGGAATTAAATCTCACCCTGTTTTTTCCTTCAAAGAAAGAATACGTCTCACATTTCACAAATAAGATTCTCACCTGACCATTCTTGACACAAACAATAGAGATTTCCATCGGATTGATACTACCCATATCCAACCTTACCTCCATTTAAGATTTATTTATTTTCCGAAAGAAAAGAAAAAATTTCTCTACGAGTTCCCCACTTCAGCAATAAATTTTTTCTTCCTTTCCAGTTCATGAATTTTTTTTCCCTATCTAGCTTTAGCATTAATTCCACCTATACAAATTGCCATAAATGAGTTTCAATGATTTTACTTTCACTGAAATCATTCTGTACTATGAAAGCCTCCCAAAACTGCACACATAGAGCATGTTGTATGGGCAATAAAAAAATGGGGAAGAGAATTTTCAAGCTAGAGTTAAATGAATAAAAGGTTTGCAGAAGAGATGGTGAGAAAAAGCATGAGAAAGGATATGCATACACTAGAGAAGAAGCCAATAAATATTGTGAAGGTGTATTTGAGAATGGCAAATTGCATTACCAATCCATAAGTGAGAAGGGGAGAAATTTTTTCATTCTAGTTATTTTACATTAGAAATAATCTTCATAAATAAATAATGAAAAATAAGTTTTGATGTTACTCTTTTCTCATATTTTTGGATGAATTTTTTTTCAATATTTGTCTTGTAATTTGATTTCAATATGGATAAATTATGTTTAAAAAAATCATGTTTTTTTGCAACCACAAAGTTCTTTCTTGCACCACATATTTCACATCTAGGTATTTTGCCATGTTGCCTCTCTCATCAACTAGGATTATCAAAATTATGTCGACATTTTAATCCTCAATTGGCTATGACAAGTTAATAAGTTAATGACCATAAACATCACCTCATTTTGATAGTGTGATGGTGCTTTGAAGAATCTCAATACCTAACCTTCTTCGGCATTCATATTGAAAATATAACCTTCTTCGGCATCCATATTGAAAATATTCAGGATGGAATAAAGACCAAAGTCTGTAGAGTTCAATAATTATGATTAACTCCAGAAATAACGTTTCATTTTTATAAAATCCACACAAAAATATATTTGGAATAATCAAATTAATAAAATGTTTCATTTTTATAAAATCCACACAAAAATATATCTGGAATAATCAAATTAACAATATATTTAAAATAATATGTTTTTTCCCTTCTTTTACTATTTATCATATAATCATATTTTCCAAAAGGCTTGCTTTCTCTTGATAATCTTACCTTGCAAGTACTCTTTTAAAATAACTGTAATGCAAAACTTTTTTTTCTTTATTTATATTTTTTAAGTAATCTTTTTCTCCATTGGAAGAACATCAAATAGCATTATTGACTTTATTTTAGTTGGATGTTTCCATTCTCTTCTTAACAAATGGAAATATGGTAGTGCAGCACTTGTCCTGGATTTGGATTTTAGCCCTGGTAGTTGTAGCTATACCACAAAAAATATATATTTGCAATTGTAATGTTGCATTCCAATCTGTGTAGCATTTAAAAATCGTTAAAGAAACTGTAGTTCTCTGGTAAAACGTGCAACTCAAACTTGAGGTAAGATATCTTTTCCTTTCATGTGCATGAAAAATAATTACCTATATACCATTCCATCTTAAAAAAATATAAAAAATATAATACAAGTCTAGATTAATGCAAAGTGTCAAAATTTTATCCAACATAGATACAATCCATGAATCACATAACCATGCAAACTAATCACATAACCATGCAAACTTGAGTGGAAAAAGTAAACAATTTCATAAATAGATCACCTCCCATTGTTCTATTTTCTCATTTTTTTGGATGAGTTCTTTTTCAATATTTGTCTTGTAATTTCATTTATGTGTGGATAAATTATTTCTAAAATAATCATATTTTTTTTGTAATGTTTCTTTTCAAATGAGCTCTTCAAGAGATTAATGTAATAGCTTAAGTGATTTTTGTAGGCTATAGTCAGTGGAAAAATGGGGATTAATTAATCATTTAATGTCATAATGGTGAAAAAGTAACTTTTTAAAAGTAATAATGAGTAATTAATAAAAAATGAGTGTTTTAAGTGACTTAAAATTATAAAGTCACTTTTCTTTATTATAAGGGTAACATGGTCCGAAAAGGGTCAACAAAGATATAAAAGGAGAATGAGAATGAGGGTTCCCTCTCTCGTTATGCATTTGTTATTTTTTCAAAAAAGAAATTGAGAGAGCTCTTGTGGTTATGGCTCTTGGCACAGAAAACCTTGTTCGAAAACACGGGTATTCCAACAGAGGACAAACACCTTCAGTAACCACTCACATAACTAGATCAAAGATCAACACACCGATGTTTTCACGTGGTAAAACCCCTACGGGGAAACATCCACGGCCCCAGCCAACGCGGCCACTTGGAGCA